>CAWUQC010000009.1:0-187000 GCA_963924575.1 Pycnomerus fuliginosus | reverse complement strand
TCAGGCCTTGAAAGTTTCTGATGCGGGAACCGGTGGACTGTACTGCCATATTAGGAACCAAATTCGATGCTTTTGGGTTCGTGTGTTTTCGAGTTCGTTATTAAGAAAATGTGGTCTGTGCTGCAGCCTATTCAGGACAGCCCAATTTTTCGACTTTATTCATGAGTGCTGAAATGCCGCTTTTATGAGGTAGGGTGCGGAAGTGCCGTCTTTATAAGTGAAAAGATGTCACGCAACTCAGCTAAGCGGCATTTTGGCACCCCAGACTTTTTGGGGATTCGGACTGCACTGGAGCCCTTATTTCCTCGCTATAGCGTAGGGCTACGCCCCATGCTTTCAGGAAGACGCCCAAACGAGTAAAGGGTTTGTAAACGCGGAACGGCGTAATCAAGACGGCCTCAGGCCTTGAAAGTTTCTGCCGCGAGATTGGTGGACTGTATTGCCGTTTTAAGAACCAATTTCGATGCTTTTGAGCTCGGGTGCTTTCGAATGCGATATTAAGGACCAGTGGACTGTGCTGCAGGATGCATAAGACTTACCTGTTCAGGACAGCCCAATTTATCGACTTTATTTATGGATGCTGAAATGCCGCTTTTATGAAGCAGAGTGCGGAAATGCAGCCTTTATAAGTGAGAAGATTCCACTTAAATCAGCTAAGCGGCATTTTGGCACTCCAGACTTTATTAGCCCTAATTTCATTGCTAAAGCGTAGGGTTACGCCCAATGCTTTTACGAAGACGCCCAAGCGAGTGAAGGGTCTGTAAACGCGAAATGGCGTAAAAAAACGGCCTCAGGCTTTGAAAGTTTCTGATGCGGGAACGGTGGACTGTACTGCCGTATTAGGAACCAAATTCGATGCGTTTGGGCTCGTGTGTTTTCGACTTCGATGTTAAGAAAATGTGGTCTGTGCTGCAGCCTATTCAGGACAGCCCAATTTATCGCCTTTATTTATGGGTCCTGAAATGGCCCTTTTATGAAGCAGAGTGCGGAAATGCCGCTTTTATGAAGCAGAGTGCGGAAATGCCGCCTTTATGAGTGAAGACATTCCACTTAGCTCAGCTAAGCGACATTTTGGCACCCCAGACTTTATTAGCAATAATTTCATCGCTAAAGCGTAGGGCTACGCCCAATGCTTTTGCGAAGACGCCCAAGGGTGTGAAAGGTCTGTAAACGCGGAATGGCGTAAAAAAGACGGCCTCAGTCCTTGAAAGGTTCTGATGCGGGAAAGGTGGACTGTACTGCCATATTAGGAACCAAATTCGATGCTTTTGGGCTCGTGTGTTTTAGAGTTCGATACTAAGAAAATGTGGTCTGTGCTGCAGCCTATTCAGGACAGACCAATTTTTCGACTTTATACGTGAGTGCGGAAATGCCGCCTTTATGAGTGAAGACATTCCACTTAGCTCAGCTAAGCGGCATTTTGGCACCCCAGACTTTATTAGCAATAATTTCATCGCTAAAGCGTGGGGCTACGCCCAGTGCTTTTACGAATATGACCCAGCGAGTGAAAGGTCTGTAAACGCGGAATGGGGTAAAAACGACGGCCTCAGGCCTTGAAAAGTTCTGATGCGGGATAGGTGGACTGTACTGCCATATTAGGAACCAAATTCGATGCTTTTGGGCTCGTGTTTTAGAGTTCGATATTAAGAAAATAAAAATATATGAAAACGGAACACCTCAATTTTCAATTTACAGGAAGCCCACTACAACAGATCATGTTATTCCTTACAAATCCCACCACCCACATCAACATAAATTTGCTGCTTTCAACTTCTTGTTCAATAGGCTTTTAAACACCCCTTTATCCCCAGATAATTTCAAAAGAGAATTTGAGATCATTTTAAAAATAGGAGAAAACAACAATTATCCCTTTCACTCTCTAAAAAACTTGTATTATTAAGAGTTCGGGTAGTTATCAAGGGCAGTGAAACGCCGTAAACCTTACACTATATATTTATTATGTCTTAAGCAATACAGTGTCGGTTATGATCCGTTGTGCTTATTAGACTACTTATTCTAATTGTCTATCACCTAATCCTTATTAGATTCTAATCCCCACTACTAATTGATTACTATACTACACCTCCCCTTGATTTTTTTAAAAGAATTTATATTCATTGAAATTAAATTCTTTTACAACAATTGAAATTTAAACATAAACAAACACCATTACTATTACCCTTGCTTAGTGTACATTAATTTATCCTTATCAGCAATCTAACTTAACATTAAAAACTAACCTAGGACTACTATTAACAATATCGTAAACAATTACGCAAACATAAGTAATATGACACAAACTCACTGAAAATATAGTTTAGTCCGATTTTTATGCACTAGCAGTTCTTTATTGTCCTTGAAAATTACTACATTTGGAGAGCACACTTTTACCACTTGATATGGCCCTTCAAATATTTCACTCAGTTTGTCACCTGTCTCTTTTCTCAGTAGAATGAAATCACCAACATTATAATTAACAGGATTAATATTAACATCGTAATGTGATTTACGTTTCAATTTACTATTAACTAAGTTTTCACGTGCTTCGGCCTGAGCTTTTTGAATTCTGTACTTCATTTCTAATGGATAGTTTTCGAAATTTAGCAATGGATCGACGTTGTTTGTCAGATTGTTAGGCAAATTACACACTTTTCCAAAAACTAACTCGTAAGGGCTGTATCGAGTTTCAGAATGGACTGTGGTGTTGTAAGCAAAACACCAAAATTGAATCCAAGTACTCCAAGAAGAATTATGCTGATTAATCAATGTTCTTAAGTAAGCACCAAGTACTTTGTGTGAATTTTCTAATGCTCCGATGCTTTGATGGTGATATGCGGTGCTACTCACACGATTAATTTTTAGAATTTTACAGGTATCGGCCATTACCATTGAGATGAATTCTGAGCCTTGATCCGTAGCAATTTCTGTTGCTATTCCGTATCGTAAAATAAAGTTTTCAACAAAAGCCTTTGCTACTACTTCCGAGTGTTTTGATTTTAATGGATATGCCTCAACATATTTGGTCAGATCGCACTGTAAAGTTAAAATGTATGAGAAGTCATTTGCGTCTTTAGGTAGGGGTCCTACAATGTCTAAATATAATTTTTGAAAAGATGAAGTTGCCGTCGTTGTTATGACCATAGGTTCTTTGATGTTGCTGCTGTACTTAAAGCGTTGGCAACTGTCGCATTTTTTGACAAAATTTTCGACGTCTTTATGTAACCCTGGCCAAAAGTAGTATTTTTTAATGTTGTTTGTCATTCTGTTAATTCCTGCATGACCGCTTGTAGGCAGTAGATGAAAGTCGTTAAGAATTAATTTTTTATCTTCGTCATTCGTAATTGTTTGGTGTTCTCGTAAGATGCATAAACGTGGGCCGGTCCACTTTGGAATAAGTTTTATTAGTCTAGCTACATCTTTGATTAAAGTAGTGTTTTTATGATTTTTAACAACCATTAATTCCGGAATATTGAGTTTTTTACAAATTGTATCCAAGTCTCTCAACAAAACGTCTGGGGTTATTGTCGATCGAGTGTTTGGATTTAAATATATAGTTAATTTCGATGGCACATATATTAAATTATCTGATTTCGTAGCTACGTGGTCAAATGTGCGTAATTTTTTAAAATCATTTTCGTTACTAGTAACATTAAATTCTATACAATGTTTAGGTTTTTTGAGGAGTTCTACTGCTTTTGGGTGATCAGTCCAATCACTAGTATGATCCTTTGTTGAGTTTTTTAGTTGTCCGTTCAATAGTATGTCTTCCTTTGCTTTTTGGGCTCTCGTCATAACCGAAATAACATTTTTGTGCATGTCCTTTAATTCGTTGGAACTTATTATAATTCTTGATAGCGCATCTGCAGTAACATTATTGGAGCCTTTTATACAGGGTGAGTCTAGTTGGACAAATCAGTCCCCTAGCGTTTAAGATATTGAAATTGGAAATTCTATTTTTGGATATGTTGTAGCTGAAATGGTCCCCTACGCATGGGACCCATAAAGAAAGCTCCAGTTTTATTCAAACCGAAATTATTAAATAAAAACGAGGGCCTAAAAATTTTGTTTTCGATATTGTTGAATTTTTTAAGGTTATTTGGTTAGAGAATCATTTTCTCTTTATGTAAACATAATTTTTTGAAGAAAAAAGTTAACAATAGCCGAGAGATAAATTATTTTAACTAATAAGGATTTTTAATTATTTCCTAAGGAAAACCAGGAGTCCCGTGGTTTAAACAACTGAAAGGCAGTCTAGTTTATACTGCAGACTGTACCCGGAATGACAAGCGTCGTTTGGAAATGTCATTTGCCATCGCTTGTGAAAAAATAATGCGAAACTACGAGTTTTTGCCCTTTTATTTACAGATAATTAGGTAATTTTTATTGGTTCATGGATTTTTTGCTAAATTCGCCGAATACAAGTGTCTCGGGTTCTCACCGGATTGATGTTTTTTTACATTGCCATTGGAATAGAATGGTTTGACCAAGAAAAGCTATTCCCGTCAGCCAGAAAGGAACAGTGACAAAATTTCAAATAAACATTAAGCCTCTGTCGTCACTTTCTAATAAGAATACAAACTTTAATAGAAAGGTAGGTACCTACCTGAAAAAATATGATCTTAACTAAACGTGATTTAGATTAAAATGCAGTGGACTACAAGGGATAGAGATTTACATAAATGTTGCAACATCAAATGTACTGATAAATAAATAAATAACAATGTGGTGACAATAGTCTCCGTCCAATTTTAACGTTCACTTGAAATAATAGATGATTGTTTAATTCGATGTTACTCAACATCCTCCTGTGCTCTTTTTCTTCATGTTGTGATTTCTGGATGTTCGCAAGCATCATTGATGACCACTGCTCGAAATAACTCGCTAGCCACAATCAAGCCATTTTGCTTCGACATCAAACTTGTTCCTAATCTCGATTCATGTGATGTGACTGCTACATACACCTTCGTTGCATCAATTCATATTTCATCTGTGCACTTCCTTTTGAATTGCATACCTATCCCAGTTTACACCCTCCGTCTTGAATTTTCTTAGTTCCACTTTGCTCAAAGTTGTCTTCTTTTCATTATATCAACAGTCTCAACATTTGCTACATGGAATATGAATAGACCCCTCAACATCCGATGATGATAAATTTTCTTTTTGTAAGTGTGAAAACTTATCGGCTGAAATAGGGTTAACTTTTTAATAAGACAACAAAATCATCTTACTTGACAGCAATGTACTCACTTAGTAAACTGTTAGCAACTATTCCAATTCCCTTCTGGCTGACGAGAATAGCTTTTCTTGGTCGAACCATTCGACTCCAATGGCAATGTAAAAAAACATCAATCAACAATCCGAGACACTTGTATTCGGCGAATTTAGCAAAAAATCCATCAGGCAATAAAAATTACCTAATTATCTGTGAAGAAAAGGGCAAAAGCTCGCAGTTTTGCATTATTTTTCCACAAACGACCCCAAATGACATTTCCAACTGACACTTGTCATTCTGGGTACAGTCTGCAGTATAAGCAAGACTGCATTTCAGTTGTTAAAACCACGGAACTCGTGGTTTTTCTTAGGAAATAATTAAAAATCTTTATTATTTAAATAATTTATCTCGCGGCTATTATTAACTTTTTTCTTCAAAAAATTATGTTTCCATAAAGAGAAAATAATTCTCTAACGAAATAACCTTAAAAAATGCAAAAATATCGAAAAAAAAAATTTTAGGCCCTCGTTTGTATTTAATAATTTCGGTATGAATAAAACTGGAGCTTTCTTTGTGGGTCCCATGCGTGGGGGACCATTTCAGCTACAACATATCCAAAAATTGAATTTCCAATTTCAATATCTTAAACGCTAGAGCGACTGATTTGTCCAACTAGACTCACCCTGTATATTCCACCTTAAAATCGTACTCGTCTAATAGTAATCTAAATTTAGTCAGTCTGCTTGAAGGGTTTGCAAGATTGAAAAGGTACACAAGCGGCCGGTGGTCTGTTAGAATTTTGAAATGCCTACCAAATAAATAAGGCCTGAAGTGTTTTATTGCCCAAGTTATAGCGAGTAATTCTTTTTCAATTACGGGATATGCCGACTCTGCTTTATTCAATGACCTACTTGCATAGGCTACAGGTTTATTATTTTCATTTGACAAAACCGCACCTAGGGCTATTCCAGATGCATCTGTTTGAACTATGAATTCATTGGATTCTGAGAAATCTGGAAATTGGAGTATTGGTGGATTAATCAATGCATTTTTTAAAGTTTGGAAGGAATTTTGACAATCAGATGACCATATGAAGGGTACGTTTTTCCGACTTAAAATATTGAGTGGGTATGCCTTTTCCGCAAAGTTTGAAATGTATTTTCGATAATAGTTAGCAAATGCCACGAACCTTTTTACTTCATCTGCAGATTTTGGAATCGGATAATCTTTTAAGACTTGAATTTTTTGAACGTCAGGCATTACGCCCTCCGACGATATCGTGTGGCCTAAATATAAAATTTCCTTTTTAAGAAATTCACATTTTGACGGGTTCAGCTTTAGGTTGACTTGCCTTAGCCTTTCAAATACCTTAATTAAATTTTTGTTGTGATGGTCTAGGTTTTTGCCAAATACAATAAGATCATCAAGATAAACAAAACACTTCTCATATGTTAATCCAGACATAGCAACCGTCATCACACGAGAAAAACTGCTGGGACTTATACGTAACCCTTGGGGTAGTCGTTTCATTTGATATTGGCCTTTGCCGGTGGTAAAAGCTGTACAGGGCCTACTTTCTGGTGTTAATTCTACTTGGAAATAACCTTGACTTAAGTCCAAATGAGAAAAGTAAATCGCTCCTGATAACGAATCTAGGATTTCTGTGATTTGTGGTAGGGGAAACTTGTCATCCTGTATTTGTCGATTTAGTAATCTGTAGTCAATTACACATCTAAATTTACGTACTCCAGTACGGTCTGTCTTTTTAGGGATTATTAAAAGAGGGGAACTCCACTCACTATAGGCTTCCTCTATAATGTCGTTCTTTAGCATGTCCTCTACCTGTTTATCAATTTCACCTTTTTGTGACTGTGGCAGCCTATAGGGCTTTACATATACTGGGACTGCGTTTTCTTTCAATTTAATTGTCTGCTTGTATATGTTCGTAACTGTCAGTTTATCTCCAGGCATATGAAATATGTCAGCGTACTTTGCGCATATATTTTCTATTGACACTTGTTCCGGTTTGTTTAAAGATTGAAAGTCAAGCAGTTTAAATAAATCTTTTACACGTTGAACTAAATTTTCGTTGTCCTTTCCGAATTCCAAACAGTCATAGTCACTTAATCTATGAATTTCTGCTGAACAGTTTTTTAGATTAACTTCCTGTTCCCGGGTATTTAAAATTCTTATTGGGATCTTCCCATTTTGTGGGCGAGCCACTGCTCCTGCCATAAACACTCCTTCACACAACTGTTTTGCAGCAATCACACAATCTTCTCTCACACTCGTATCTATAAAATGTATCATTTCACATCTTGGAGGTATTGTTAATAATGTATGTGTTTCTGTGTTAAAATTCAGAGAGATGCTACTATTATTATTATTTAACGTTAGAGTATTATGCTCAAAATTTATATCTCCCTTAAATTTCCTCAGGAAATCTTGACCTACTATACCATTGGCTCTGCATGTTAAATTTTTGAAGACATAAAATTTGTGTTTGAAAATTTGTCCTACCGCCTGAAGCTGTAGCGTGACGAAACCCTCTGTAACTATGGTACCTCCAACACCTCTAATACTTAATCGTTCTCCGGTGATGGGAATATTTTTACCTAAACATTCATACTTGATCGCACATAATGAAGCACCCGTATCCACCAAAAATCTTAAATTTACACCATTCACGCTGAAATCCACTTCATTCATACCAATACATTCATTAATTTGATGGATTTCCATTCTCTCGAAAAAAATAGTTTAAATCGTTAGTTTCTGTTTCTGCTGATTCAGCTCGTCTATTATTATCCGACTCTATCACGTGAATATTGTTTGACCTATATTCTTGATGACCTCGACCCGATGCATTATTACCACGTGAATTGAAATTTGATCTTGGGGCACTGTTGAAATAACGACCTCTATAAGAGTAGTTGCTTCTATTTCCACCGTTACTGTTGTTGCCTCGGTTGTTGCTGTTGTACCTATTGTAATTTTGATAGTTTGACCTGGGATAATTGAAGTTGTTTCGTGAAAATTGTCTCTGATTTTGCCCTCTATTGAAATAATAATTATTAGAAAAATTTCCTCTGAAGTTACTCTGATTACCACGACCATGATTTTGACGATTAATTGCCATAATTTGAGAATTGTTAGTAAGGCTAGTACATTGAGATTCCTCGTCTCGAGCCGCATTTATCGCATCCTTTAAAGAGGTAAAATTCCTAGCTGAAATAATAGTACTCAGACGTTCATTTTTCAACCCGTCAGCAAAACGTTTAATGGCATTCTTTTCGTTAATTGGTTTCAAAATTGCATACGCGTTATCATTTCCATCAGCTTGCGTAATAGTAAGATTGACGAAAAGTTCTTCTAATTCTTTTCCGAATTCTTCCCCGGAGCTATTACCTTGTTTTGCCTGTGTTAATTTTGATTGAAGAGCAGTGTCAGATTTCTTCGGAAGCAAATGTTTTCTCATATCAGCGATTAACAAATCTGTAGAAGCATACGTTGAAGTCAAGCGTAATTTGGCACTTGTTGACAACCTTGTTTTAAGGACAAAATTTATTAATTGTGGTTTAGAATTGTTGTCTATCATACTGTCGTAGAGTTGTACACTATCTATGAGTTGCAACGTCTTATTATCTGAATCGTCCATTATAGGAAGAAGGCTAACCGCGACCTTAATGTCAAACGCTGCCATGTTAGTTGGAGTTGGAGTAGGATTCCTCTCAGAAGCAAAATTTAGAATGTCTTGGTAAAGAGTGCGTATTTCTTTTACTTTTGCTTTAACCTGACTCACTTCATCATCCGCTAGCAGCGACTGCGTTATTGCGTCATTAATTTGTGTAATACAGTCATTCAATGGCTCATGTGCCGTTGCAGCTTCCTTAATTTTCTTATCTAATATATCTCCCTTACGTCTATCCTTTCCTAACTTTACTAAATAAGTACGTATATCCTTTAGATCATTATACAGGGTGGTCCAACGAAAAGTTTCCACCCCTAATATCTCGTGAACAGAACGAAATATAAAAATTTGCTCGGACAGGTCGATTTTTGTTTCGAGGGGGGCACTTTAAACCGCGGTTGGTTAAATTCCACAACGCAACCCCTAACCCCCACTAACCCCAACTTCAAAATCTCAAATGGCAACCCCCCACTTGTGATGCATCATTTTAAAGCAAATTTAATTGCCAACCCAACGATGTAAAAATTTCTGGGATTTGATCAACTCCAGCGCCCTCTACGGTCAAATTTTAAATTACATTAGGGCCCTCCGTGATACATTATTTGAAAGGGCTTGAAATTCTCTGTAAAACGATGCAAGAATTTTTGAAATCCATTCACTCGTTCAAAAGTTACATTGAAGAACATGAGCTGGTTTTGGGCCTAGAAATCCTTCAGGTTTACGCCTGTAACTTCTGAACGAGTGGATGGATTTCAAAAATTGTTGCATCGGTTTAGAAAGAATGTCAAACCCTTTCAATTGATGTATTACGAATGGCCCTAATGTAATTTAAAATTTGACCATAGAGGGCGCTGGAGTTAAATAAAGCTCAAAAATTCTTACAGCGTTGGATTGACAATGAAATTAGCTATGAAATAATGCATCACAAGTGGGGGGTTGCCATTTGAATTTTTGAAGAGGGGGTTAGTAGGGGTCAGGGGGTGTGAGGAAAAATTTCACCAAGGGCGAATTTAGGTGTCCCCCTCAAAATAAAAATCCACCTGTTCGAGCAAATTTTTATATTTCGCTCCGTTCACGAGATATTCGGGGTGGAAACTTTTCGTTGGACCACCCTGTATATTGTATCTAGAACTTTCGTTGCCATTGAACATTTTAAACATTTATAATTCGGTAAACAATTACAAAATTCCTACATGTAAAATAGACTCTTAAGTAATAATTATTTTTGCAATCCGCACATAAAAAAAAAATTTGTAACAGTTCATTTACCAGTTCATTTCCATCAAAAGCTGACGAAGCGTCCCCAATTCCTCAACCATTCCTTGCTGTAGTGGGTATTGCGACAATCCTTAGATGCCTGATGGTGCATAGTTTGTACTTTTGTATCCAATGTATTGACACTATAAGATCATTGGCACTAATAATAATTGAACGATCAAACGAAATTCACTTGTGAAGTGAAGTTCGATCGTAATTAGATAAGGTGTTCGTTCGAGATAATAACAAAATAACATGTAGTACCGCTTATAACTACTAGCTGTCACTACCTTTAGAGTAGATTAGAAAATTGTGTATAGGTACCTGTTGTATCGACCCGCCACGCCTGCGACTTCATAATGTTGAGAGTTCGGATTACAACTGTGGGGAAGGCATTAAAGTGATTCCTAAAAACAAGATATCCTTGATATTCCAGGTGGGTGGGGTTGTTATTATCTCGAACGAACACCTTATCTAATTACGATCGAACTTCACTTCACAAGTGAATTTCGTTTGATCGTTCAATTAGATTACAGTGTTCGTTCTTCGATAATAACAAAATAACATGTAGATGTTTAGAGTTCGTTGTAATCCATGCTGAAGGTCCGGATCATAGATCTTTAAATTAAAACATTAAAGTTTGAAGTGAAAAAATATGTATTGAACAATAATTATAAAATTTTAAGTAAGAAAGTTATGGTACCCTACGTAAGTGTTCATTGTTGGTTCAGAACAGTGAGTGCGAAACCCTCATTTTCTGACACAATAGGTCTGTTATAATATTTTTGAAAAACCTGGGAGGTCTTCGACCAGCCTGCTGATGAGCGGATGCTTTGAATATCGAGTCCTTTTTCGAACGCTTTCGAGGTGGCAGCATGCCTAGTGCTATGTCCTTTGAAGATTTGAACGTTGATTCCAGAGTCCTTTAAAACTGTCTTCAACCATCGACTTAAAGTTTGAGAGCAGGCTTCTTTGTGAGGTTTCGTTAAGGTAATGAACAATTTCGTTGAATTCCGAAGAGATTTTGTGACATCCACGTAGTGTAGGAGAGTTGTCGCGGGGCATATTTTAACGTTCTCCTTCAAGAAAGGCAGAGAGAGGAGTGGTTGAGATTTCCCTGGCGCTGACGTTTTAATGTTGTCGGGAATTTTGATTAGAATACCCGACGGATTTCTTTCTATGTTGGCAATGTCAATTAAAGCCAGGGTTTGGACTCTATGGGCCGTAGTTAAAGCTAAAAGCATCAGTAATTTTTGTGACAACTGCTTGAAGGAAATTTTTTCTAAATCCGGCATGCCCCCGAGATAGTCCAATACACTATCGCTGTTCCAAATGCGATCATACCTGGGTTTTGACGGCTTCAGCTTAAAAATCCCCTTAAAAAACCGTTTGATAGTAGGGTCATGCGAAATATCTCTGTCGATAATTAGGGAGATAGCAGATCTATCTGAGTTTAGTGATCCGTAAGATGCTCCCTTGGAGAACCTTAAAGATAGAAAATCGATGACCTCATCTACTTGCGTTGAAAAGGGATCCTTGTTTGTTTCTTGACAAAAGAGCATCCACTGTTTTAGTGAAGAACTGTACTGTCGTATAGTCGAGGGCGACAGAGAAGCCATTAAAATGTCGACTACTGATGTTGAAGCGTGTTTCTTTTGGAAGGCTTTCCTGATAAAATCCCCGCCATCAAAGACAGGGTCTTGCACTGGGGATGATGAAGCGTTCTGCAGGGTGATAACAGAAGTGTATTAGACGCGGGGAATAAGCGGAGGCTTTTGTATAAGACTGAGCCACAAGGGAAACCACGGTTGTGCTTCCCAGAGAGGAACTATAACAATACCTTCGGCTTCATCGGACATTATTTTTCTTAAAGTTTTTAAAATCAAACAGAATGGTGGGAACGCGTAGAAAAGAACCCCTGTCCAAGATAAAGTAAAAGCGTCCACCCCTTCAGCACCTGGGTCTTTAAACCAGGAATAGTAGCGAAAACATTTATGGTTTATGCGAGAAGCGAAGAGATCTATTGTGGGTTCTCCAAATGCCCTTATTATACTAGAAAAAGCCTCAGGCGACAATTCCCATTCTATATCGATATTGGCCTGTCTAGACTCCCAGTCCGCAATAACATTTTCCTTTGAAGGAATGTACGAAGCAAAGAGCCAAAGATTCTTGTTTTCACACCATTGCCATATTAACCTACTTAGTTCGTTTAGAATTGGGAATTTTATGCCCCCCATTTTATTTACGTATGAGATGGCCGTTGTGTTGTCACTTCGGATTAAGATCTGTTTTGAGTCCTGATCCGAAATAAAACATTTGATGGCCAAGAAAATAGCTTTAAGCTCTAAATAGTTAATGTGGTGTTGTTGTTCCTCTTTGTTCCACAAACCGCGTGTAGACTGTCCGTCGCAAACTGCGCCCCAACCCTGCCTAGAAGCGTCGGTATAAATTTCAAAATGGAAGGTTAAGTCTCTAATTGGTTTATAACCAATGGAGATATTTATATTCCACCAATTGAGGTCCCGATCGAATGACGTTGGCCTTATGATTGTTTTGTCAAAATTGTTGGAAGATTGGGCAAGAGCCAAATACAGTTCACGCTCCGCCCCTTTTACATACACCCATCCATATTCTATCAATGGGCACAGTGATACCAACAATCCGACAAGCTGGGCAAGAATGCGAATGGAGCAGGATTTTTTCGTTTTGAAATCCTCAATATATTTTATAGTGTTTTGAATTTTCTTTAACGTAGGCCGTACAGTCATCCTTGTTGAATCAATAACACTACCCAAAAAAGTGCAAGTGGAGCTGGGGATGAAACAGCTTTTTTCTGTGTTTATAATAAAACCCAACGAAATTAGTAAGTTTACAGTCTCGGTAATGTTTTGGAGACAATGATCGTATGAATCACCAAGACAAAGTATATCATCAAGATAAACGGATGAAAGAAACCCTCGTCGTCTAAGAGCGGTAATGGCCGGTTTCAAGATTTTCGTGAAAACGAAAGGACTGCAGCTAAGCCCGAAAGGAAGACATGTAAATTGAAAAAGTAATCCCTGAAATTGAAACCTAAGGAATTTTCTACTGACCTCGGCAACGGGGACTGCAAAATATGCATTTTTTAAGTCGACGGTGGCCATAAAAACATTTTGAAAAATTAATTTTTGGGTTGTTCGTAAATCTTCCATTTTGAAATGAGGTGTTTCTGGAAATGAATTGAATATTTTAAGATTTAGAATAAAGCGCCTATCTCCGTTGGGTTTTTTAACCAAAAAATACGGGGAAATGAATTCCCCTGGGACATGCACGCAGGGCTCGACAGCTCCCAGATCGAGTAATTTTTGTATTTCCTGATATAAGTCTCTAAAATCCCCCTCTGTCAACTTAACCACTGGTACCTGGTTTTGGTATATAGGTGAATTAATGGGAATTTGATAACCCTGAATGCCGTCCAAAACCCAGGCACTCTTGGTTAGTGCTTTCCAATTGTCTAAATGGCGACGTAAGTTGCCTGCTAACCTCACCTCTACTGCCTTTTGAAGCGGGAGAACCTCTGCGAGGGATAAGCATTTTGATTGTAGCGGTTGAAGGTCTGACTCGAGGTCTGAGGACGTTTCTGTTGAAATTTCTGTTTGTAGCCCACCTGTCTGTTGTAGTAAGGGCGAGCAGGTGGGCCTCTGGAGTTTAAAGTCGGGTTTGTTTTTGGAGGTTGCTTCCTTGGTGGCGCCGTACTTCCCCTCAAATCCAGACTCACCCTTTCTTTGGTCTTGGCCTCTTTTAGTCGATCGCTCAGATTTTTGCCGTAAAGCGCCGAGTCCACGATTGCGGTGTCCAGCACCTCCTTGAGGCTTTTATTAATTGTGGGGGAAATATAAGCCCTCCGAGCCATTGATTGGGAGAACTGAACGTGGGTAAGCAATTTTCCCGCGTCTCCAAGTTTTTCTAGAGTTGTCTCGACGTTTTGGTCTTTTTTCTCCAGAAAAACAGAAATGACCGAACCTAAGGCAACCAAGGCTGACCCAATAACCTCCTGAGTCCCTGTGAAGTAACCATCGCGTTTTCGCATCGAATCCGAAATGGATGAGGCAATTTCATCATTCAGGGATGGAGCTCCCAGGCCACTCTCCCCCCCAGGAGGATATTTTTGAAGAAGCTCATTTTTTTCATCATCTCTCAACCCTTTAGTTAAAAGAGTATGCCATGAATCCATTAGGAGGGTGTTCAAAATTATGGGAGGTGTTACCTCTTGCGCACTTCTTTGGATAAGTTTTAGGAAGTTTGGGTCCACCACCTGATTTTCAACAGTCTCTGAAAGACAAAGAAAAAATATTTTTGACTTGTCTTGTGAGCAAGTTCTAAAAATGAACAGGAGATATTCCTAGGGTTCTGGTATACATTTTGATTATGCTCGGCCTGAGATGGAATCAAAATCCGCTGATTTTTCACTTAAGAAACGAATACCACGACTTATCTTACGAGTAAGTTCAGGGGTTTCATGTTCTTTAGGGGTATTGAACATACAGCTTTATTACTCAAAAAATTAAAGTAAGTATAAATTAATAATTCCGGACTTATCTTAAGAGTAAGTTCTAGGAATGAGAGCAGAAAAAATACATGTAAATGAATCTGAAAGACTAGCAACGTGTTGAGAAGAAACCATGTTTCTCGAAAAAGTTACCACGACTTGTCTTTAGAACAAGTTCAGGGGTATAAAACTCGGTTTCATGTGGAAAAGGGAAACTGTGATTGAGTCTACACAATCGGCAAATCTTGAGATAATGCTCAGTGTGACTATATTAGCTAAAAACAATATAATAGAAATAACTCACCTGGGATGATATGAACCGCAGGTACAATGGGCAAAATGGTGGCCGGCTCTACTTTCCAAGTTTGGTTCACAGATCTTCGTTTACGCTTCTTTGTGGACGAGCGTTGCATCGGTGGCCGTTCCGCAATGTATTTTCGTTTTGACGGTCCCATTTGTAGCACGATTGTTACACTATTTAGTTGAAAAATAGATTTTTCAAGGCACACGAGCAGTGACAGCTGGCACTAAAAACGTTATGAAGTCGCAGGCGTGGCGGGTCGATACAACAGGTACCTATACACAATTTTCTAATCTACTCTAAAGGTAGTGACAGCTAGTAGTTATAAGCGGTACTACATGTTATTTTGTTATTATCGAAGAACGAACACTGTAATCTAATTGTTATCGCATCAGAATTTATTTCGACACTCCGTACGCGAACTTATATCGGGGTCACTAAATCTGCACGGGACCTATTTTATCTAGCACATTTCAGCCTGGGTGTGGCGGTGGCGGTGGGGTGGTAGAGTTTTGTTTTTAGGGTACTTCAAGCTAGCGTTAGCGTCTATACATTGCTTGAATCGATTACGTTACTCCTGCTAACTTCCCGACGAATGGTCCTTCTAAAACAATTGTTGCATAGTCTTTGTAGAAGAACTAACAAAACTCCCACAACCAAAACCAAAAGAACTATCACCATAACTTCCGTTCTTGATGCCGATGCAGAAGCGTTCCCACTTGCCGTTTGCGCAATTATAACTTCTTCCTTGCTTTGTGAACCACCCATCACTTAGCCGATCACAACCACTTAACAACACGAAAAGCCCTTTGGCAGGATCGCCATGTATTATTAAGAGTTCGGGTAGTTATCAAGGGCAGTGAAACGCCGTAAACCTTACACTATATATTTATTATGTCTTAAGCAATACAGTGTCGGTTATGATCCGTTGTGCTTATTAGACTACTTATTCTAATTGTCTATCACCTAATCCTTATTAGATTCTAATCCCCACTACTAATTGATTACTATACTACAAACTTGTTCGATCAACTTTGCTTAAAACACAATTTAAATTTGTTCACATCTTTGAAACCTATCGAGAAAACACCCCAACAGTATTTCCCCTTACCTTATAATTCATTAGTAACCCCTCAGTTAAACAAAATTTTCCATTCTCTTAACATTAACACTTCCAATCATTCCAGTCTTAATTTGAAGTCTTTACTTTGCCGAAAAGTTGATAAAAAAGAACACCTTGAAAGGAGTGGAGTTTATGAATTAGATTGCTCTTGTGGTGCTCGGTATATTGGAAGAACTTTTCGATCGATTAAGTGTAGAGCTAAAGAACATTTTAAACTACATCTTTGCAACATGACCACGTTTTAATTTTAATAAAAATGTTTTATACTTTTATTTAAAGATGTAATTTTTAAACTTTAACTTTAAACTTAATTATCAATGTGAATTTTTAACGCCTGAAGATGACCTAAGCACAATATCTGGTCGAAACATATATATATGTAGCTTTTTACACTGCATTTTTATTTAAACCAGTCCGGAAGACAGCCATAATCCCTTAATTATACACACCGGACAGTGATTATGGATCATAACCTTCAAAAATTAAAATCATCGAGTCGACGAATGAAGATCCACCTATACAAGGAGTTTACATTAAAATTTAAAATTTTGGCCCTACGCATATGGTTTCTTCAAAATTTATTAATAACAACGAACAATATTGATTTCGAGGGCAATTGTAAATCAGCATTTGCTGATCATATCAACTCAACAAACCACAAGTTTAATGTTCAACCCAAGATCCTCCATGCTTCTCACTCCCCAGCTATCATAGATCTCTTAGAACAAAGGAGTATATGCTATTAGCATGGGAGCCTGGGCCTAGCTCGAGAATTTTTCGTCATTAATTCTTCGAACGAGGGAATCTTGACACTGCTGAATATTTCTTGATTGTTTCTAACCGCAGTTTGCTAGAACTGCATCAATTTTCACAGAAAATTATATAACTTATAGTTTGTTTTCTTGAAAAATAAATTTTGTCACCCCCTGTCATTATAAGCTATTTTTGGGCTCGCTGGTAAAACTGTTTTTGGCTCTGTCCTTGTAGAAATTGGATCTGCTCTTTGCTTGTATGCTAATTTTTGTTATGTTCTAAGCACTTATTGCCAAAATATGATTTTTCTGTCCACTTTCTAAAATAGAAGGTACATGCTTAACCAGTCAAGTTGCAAATAAAATGTTAATTTTTGCTTTATGAAAAAATCACAGCCGAAAAGCTGCATCTGAGACAAAAATGGCGCTATATTATTCTGGCGCTCAACAATATACAGGGTGTTCGGCAAAAAACGCTTCACGTCATAGCCTCGTTTATTTATAATCCGATTGTATTAAATTAAAAAGCGTTTTAAATGGGTCCCAAAATACTAGTCTGGACGAACATCCGAATTTTTTCAAGGTCAACTAAAATGACAGACGACTGTAATTTTTTTTTTTCAAATTGTGACCTCCATATTTTTTGCTGCGGTTTGATAGACGACTTTTTTATAAATGAATCCGTACCATACGAGTGGTTTTTCTGAAATATTTACGAGAGAAAAAATTAAGATACTGAATTGGATTAGTTAAGAACATACTTGAAAAATTACAAGTGTACCATGAAACAATAAAAAAGACAGTTCAAAAACTAATGTCATTTAAGCGTCAGCGAGACATTAGTGACATTTTGCGCATTAGTATAATCAAAAATATGGTAAGCTCACAGGGAGAAAGTCAAAGCCATTTCTAAACTTCATGTGCAGCAATAACTACAAAAAAATCCAAATGCCAACAAAGTTTCTTATAAAACGATTTGAATATAGGCGCACAACCGCAGCGCTGTTTTTGTGGAATTAAAAATACACTTACACTTGCATCATTTCACTAAAATCTCGCTGACGCTTAAATGACATTAGTTTTTTAAACTGTCATTTTCATTGTTTTATGGTACAATTTTTCAAGTATGTTCTCAATAGACCTTATTCTAAATTAAAGAGCCATCTATCGGATGTTGTACGAACCTCAGATTGTGTTTCAGGCTGTAAAAATTTAAATGCGCCGCCAAAAATTAACCCATATCTGTCAATAACTAGCGTTGCTTGTTGTAATGAATTTTATGGTAATGAATCCTACCGTGGTAGTGGCATTGACTGATGGCCTAGAAACGAACTTTGGCAGTAACTTTTGGTCCTTTAACGCATCAAATTAATTATTTACGATGAGTTCCCAAGTGAGGCTGTCACTTGTCATTCTTGTCAATTTCTGTTCCCACTCGGTTCAGCATGGTTTAGTTTTGAATTAAACTGCTACTATTTTAATATTGTTTTATAATTATTGCATTAGGAAAATTAGCACTTTGAGGTACTAGTTGCAATACTAAAGGTTCATTGTCTTCATACTGCTAGTTTACACGAAGGTAGGTGCCACAGTTTTCAAATGATTTCATATTTTACGACCACTGTAATGTAAGCGTTTCTTATGGACGCTAATTTCGTGAAACACCAGAGCCGTTCGCGCGCTGCTACGCACAGGCGCATTATAATTTTGAATATCGTCTATTAATTAAATTCAGTATCTTTTTTTTTTCTCATAAATAGTTCTAGAAAAACCACTTGTATGATATAGATGAATTCAAAAAAAGTCCCCTATCAAACCGGGGCAAAAACTGCGCAGGTCACAATTTCAAAAAAAGTTGACAATCGTCTGT
Organism: Pycnomerus fuliginosus; assembly: GCA_963924575.1. Lineage (NCBI taxonomy): Eukaryota > Metazoa > Arthropoda > Insecta > Coleoptera > Zopheridae > Pycnomerus > Pycnomerus fuliginosus. The sequence continues at coordinate 168,266 of CAWUQC010000009.1, read as the reverse complement.
CATTTTAGTTGATCTTGAAAAAATTCGGATATACCCCCAGATTGCAGTATTTTGGGAGCCCTTTGAAAAGCTTTTTATTTTTTTTACAATCGGATCATAAATAACGAAGCTATGGCGTGGGGCGTTGTTTACACGAACACCCTGTAGAACTAAATGCGTAGATTGTTTAAAAAATGTGTCTTAGGACCGCGCCGGTTGTTCAGTCCATTGTCAAGCTAACAATGGAATAATTGCCGTGAATACTCATTGTTAAAAGAACATGGAAATTGTACTGTGGTTAGGCGAACCATGGAATAGCCAGGCACTGAACAACCCAGGGTTACCTAATAGTACAAAAGTGTATAAGTATAGTCTCCAGCAGTATAAAAAAGTTTTTTCTTCAAACGTCAAAAAACTGCACTTCAATGACATTTTTGACAATGTTTGTTACGCAACTGAAAACTTTACAGAACAGATTCGGTTATGACAATAGGCATCTTGCACATTTCCTAATTTCGGGTTATTTTAATGTAAATGCATCAATAAAGATACAAGGAATCGTCCGCAATCATCAATTTTATTTAAAAAACGTTTGTTTATGTGTAAATAAATAAATAATTCAGAAACGCCGTTGTACGACTTGTGACGTCATAAATCGTACAGCCGATGCAATCTGACAACAGTTTACTTGAGGGTGACGTTTAACAATTAATTTGAAAAGTCAACCTTGACAGTTGGCAATAAGAGGGGTCAAAAGTAACCTCTAACGTTGAAAAAGGCGGTAAGTAGAATGTGATTAGTTGCTTGAGTTGGCATCTTGTACCTTTGTACCCACTGGCAAAGAGTACTGGTGACAACAATAAAATATTTAAGATTTACGAATGAAAGACGTCGGGTCAGGTTAAACAGCGACGTTGTCACATGTAAGAAAATTGAGTTCGAATGGCTGGGAGGGTTTTTTGGCGCGAAGTTTAAAAATGCTACTTTCTCATTTTTTTTTGAGCTCCACGGACAAGATATTGGAACTTAAGGTATCTGCAAGGATTAAATATATCCCCAACTTCAATTTAACATCAAAAACAAAATTGATGCAAGTTGCCTATTACTTTGAATGATATGGCAATGACTGATGGATTTCAGGTAACAACAACTATGGTTTTTAGGCGTCATGACCGAGTTTATTCCGCAAAGTGTTCAGTTGCGTAACAAATGTTCGAGCAAAATATCTGACGCATGCTGTCCATGGATTCCCTAGAAAGATTAATTAAAATTTTTTGAATCTGAAAAACGATTTCCATTTTGTCTTTTGTACAGGGTCTTTTTTTATTGTCCCACTTTTAAATTGGAATATCTCCTTTATTACTTGAGATATTCACCTGAACTAAAAACAGGATAGTAGACCGTACTCCCAAGTTCTGAACCTTACCCTCGGCGATCACAGTCGGATCTTAAGCGCTGTGGATGCAACTTGATTTTTTTAAACGAGGCAAAAGATATATTTTTGCATAGATCGATAAAGAATTTTGTTCTGATTTCTATGATAGATATAGGGTAGCTGATATCTGGGGTTGATAGTTTTGAAGAAAAAAAATCCTGAACTACGAGAAATGTCTGAATGAAATGGCAATTATGTTGAAATTTTAATTTGTAATGCTTTAAGGTGACTAAATAAGTTACTTACCTACTTTGTTACTATTGATAGTTTTAAGTTATTTCACTATCACTAGAAACACCCCACTACACCGAAACACTTGATTTTCACTGCTGACGCGTTTCGAACACAATGTGCTCATTATCAAAGCCGAAACGCGTCAGCAGTGAAAATCAAGTGTTTCGGTGTAGTGGGGTGTTTCTAATGATAGTGCATTTTTCCACCGAAGTTGTCCAGTGTTTCCATAGTTTAACTTATTTATTCACCTTAAATTACAAATTAAAAATTTCAACGTGATTGCCATTTTCGTTCGGACATTTCCGTATATTAGGATTTTTTTTCTCGAAAACTGTCAATCCCAGGTATCAACTACCCTATATCAATGAAGTCAGAAAAAAAATCTATCGATCCGTGCAAAAATATACCTGGTGTCCCGTTAAAAAAAAGCAAGTAGCATCCACACCGCTTAAGATCCGACGGTGATCGCTAAGAGGAAGGTCCAGAACAAAAAAAAGGCCGCGTACATGTCTCGTTAAGTGAGCACAAGTTATGAGCACAGAATGAACGATTTTTTAGAAGCGAAGTTTTTAAACCGATTTGCAACTCTGGCCAATAACTCATTTCATTTAAATATTTATTAATCTATTAATCATTATTAGTTAATTCGGTAAGTTCATTACCATAATTTAGATGACAGAGGGTCTTAAAAACAGTCAATTTTAATAAGCGCGCATGATGGTTAGCAGTGAAATACCATGGTGGTAAACTTTTACTATTGCCATGCAAGTACCATACCTATCAAAAAAACGGGGCTTAACTGTGAACCTAAACCTTTCATATGTTATTCACGAATGTCCTGGTGAGTTCGGAAAATAATAGTTTACTCAAAAATAAACACAGAAAACAGTAACAATTTTGTAGGCGAGTATTATTTATGGGCATGGCACCATCACTATTTCAGTCGCTATCACTGTCCGATTCCACATACCCACAGTCCATAAACTGAAAATTCACACTGGTGTTACGCTTCTTTGGGAAAGTGTCTGAAGTATGTCGTTTGTAGGCTAGAAGCCACACCACACAAGCAATGTGCGAACAACATCCCACTGTTCGACTTCCTACTTTACAAGAACACCAGTAACGTGTGATAGGCTGGGTTGATTTTGCCTGGATAGAATACTCCACAAATAAATTATGTTTAGTTCTATTAAAGCGGCTGCCAATTTTCGCCTTCACCTCAGCAGGAAATTGATCGCAATGAAATAGCTGCACGTTATTTTCATTGTTTGCTCGAAAATATTCTTGGGCCTTATTAATTTGATAGGGTCCAAGAGTAAGGGCATACAAGTCTTGTTTTGAGAGTTCCGGAAAGTTTTCAAAAGCATCCATTGCAACTTTCTTCCACCTGGCTTGCTTAAAGCCCATTTGTTCAACATCTATCGTCATATCTTTCCAAGAATCGGCCCTTCTTAAAGCGGCAGCTGCAAGTTGAGCGTGTTTAGATTGTTCTGAAAAAACTGGTTTGCAGAACAAGTTAATGATAGCTGCTGCTATTTTTACAAATCTAGTCAACTTAGGCAAATAGGCTCCAGGTATAACATCTCTAAATAATTTGAATTTGCTTTTCAGTCGTCCATTTTGGGCTTCCACCACCCACCTAACCATAGTAACTAACCGGCTGTCGTTTGCATCTGAGGTAGTAAATTGTTTCTCATTATTCTTTAATAATTTTGGCATAAAAACACATAATCCTTTGTTCGTTAATTCCTCTTCAGCATCTCGAAATCCCCGATCTAAAATGAATATATCCCCGTCTTCTAAATATTCTCCCATTTCAGAATTACGTGACTTCAAAAGTGATTTTATAATTTGAGCATCATTGTTTTTACCATCAGTATAAAATGGACCTGGAACGTCTAAGATATAACCATCTGGTAAGACTATCATAAACGGTTTCACGAGATTCCGGGATTTATGGACAGACCAGGTTTTCTTTTGCAATTCAAAGTCTTCAGGCTTTTGAATATATAAATATGTCCCGTCATTAATCAGAATTAAGGATCCTTCGGCTATTTTTAAAAGCCTATTAAACAAAATATGAGAATGGCTATCTACAGCCAACTTCCTTGTAATATGCTCAAATCCTAAGTAATGCGGAACAAAGTCTTTCTCAAGATTTTTGGAAACCGAATCGATAATCCTACTGACTGTTGATTGTTCGTGGATGCCAAATAAAGCGCCGAGCACATTTTGGGGTAAATTTAAACGCAACTTCATCAGAAAAATTGCCAGTGCATTGTAATGTGTACGGTTTCGGCTTTTTCTCACTCTATTGCAATGTTGAATTAGGGTTTCAAAATTTTCTTTACTGATTCCTAAGAAGTGAATATATTTATCCGGTGTGATCACGCCTGTCGTCGGTCCAAAGTCAAGAGGTAAGTTTTTGGCCTCTATTGAACCTTTTGATATTATTTGAAGCCATTTATTTAATTCGGAATCAGTTACGCAAGTGCTATCATTTGTGTAATTGATTGAATTTATAGCCTCTTTAGTCAAAAGTCCTGCAGTGAGGTGGGATTTACAACAACGGTTACCCCTCGCCACATAGATGTCTCTCTCCTGCCATATCTGCTTTCTAATTACTGCTGAAATCCTATTACGTCCTTTCTTATTTCCACAGATGAAACACCAGTAACAATTTTTAAAACCGCCGGACATTCTAACTAAAGACGAAATGGTAAAAACGGTTATCTCTATTTCCACTAACCTGTTTATGGTGAACAATCTCAAGAAAGTTTAATAAGATATTTCTGGATGACGTTTAATAATCTTACGCAACTAAATAAATGAGAAAACAAGTAGCGCTAATATGACGACGAGTAGGTATCTTGATTTAAAAAAACTCGATTGATACAGGGTGCCCGTAAATTGCTTTCCGAAACTCCGCCACGTGATTCTGTAGCTATAATTATGAAAAAATGGTCCAATGGCCAAGGGTCCTAAAATTATTTCTAACGGAGCTAGGACCCTTTGAAGATAGCGTCCAAAGTGTAGTTTTTTCTAATTATCTTCAAAACTGCTGAAGCAAATGAAATGAAATTTTGTGGCTTGGCTAAACGATACATACGAAATCTACTGGTAGTATCAAACTTTATTTTCAAAAAGCAGGAGCGTCCGAAACATGGGGGGCTAATGTAAACAGCCCCTGCTTTTTGAAAATAAAATTAGGGATCACCAGTAGATTTCGCATGAATCGTTTAGCCTGTCCATCAAATTTAATTTCATTTGCTTCAGTTGTTTTGAAGATGATTAGAAAAAACTACGGACCGGTTTCTTTGGACACTTCAAGGTGTCAGTTATTCATATAAAATATTTAATTTTTCATATTTGAACCGCCCCCGTGGAGCGTTGTCCCACTAGTCGGACCACAGACTCTACTTTTTCGAATCACAACGACGTACTTAATAACTTTAGAAAGTTAATGAAATGAGTCAAGCAAATCTGCTGCTGCGTCCCGGTCTATAAAGAATCAAGTGATTATTTTGAAATAATCACTATGTTGACATTATTTAGAAAATTGAAATATGTATAAGTATTATATGTTTCTGTGTATAGCATCTTTGCTAAATAAAGCTTATTATTATTATTATTATTGACATAGTGATTATGTCAACATAGTGATTATTTCAACATAGTCATTAAGTTGAATAAATGTTAGTTGACCAATGAAGGTATCCTCTGCATAGCGGATGGGCTTTCTCATTTCTCCAACATGGAGAGCTAGCAACGTTGAAGAGATGTTATTCTAGTCCTCCAGCAGATCTGTTGCCCTTAAATTATCTGCGGAGCCCGCCCGCTCTACTTAGACATTACTCTGCCGAGTCTTCGCTGGCCCGAGTCCGACCGCTCTACCGAGTCATTGTTCTACTAAGTCTGCCTCTGACTCTACCGAGTCATTTGCTCTATCGAGTCCTAAGACTCGGTAGAACGAGGCTGGTAGGGCGATGAATCGGTAGAATGAGAAGCAAACTCGTTAGGGCGATGATTCGGTATTGAGAGGCAGACTCATTAGAATGGTGACTCGGTATAGCGAAGACTCGGCAGAGTAATGTCTATACAGTGAGGTTCAAAAGTTGTTTCCCCCCTTTCGAACTCTATCGTGGAGGAGCACTTCGGAAAAAGCTCTGGGGCACATAACATTTATTTATTTAGTGCAGTCTGAGGGTGCTGTCAAATATTTTTTTTCACTTCCGGTTTAGCCGGAAATAACCCTAAAATTGTTTTTTTTAATTGAAACCCACATTTTTCTCAACTAATTCGGAATCTACGAATTTTTCTAGGTTAAAAACACATACCACACTTGACCGGAGATTGTCACGGCCACCCTAGATTTTCAAAAAAATCGAAAAAATCTGTGAAATACGAACATTTTTGAAAATTATAAAAACACATCAACCTTATTTTTTTGATGCGAATTCGATTACCCGATTACATTTTTCTGCTTTCTTTTTGTAAAAATCACCAATCGTAAAAAATCAGAGAATTTGAAAAATTCAAAACGAAGTAAAGAAGAAAGTGAATTTGTATCAAAAAAATAAGGTTGACGTGTTTTTGCAATTTTCAAAAATCTTCGTTTTTCACCGATTTCTTCGATGTTTTTGAAAATCTGGGGTGGCCGTGACTTGATTACCGGTCAAGTGCGACACGTATTTTCGACTTACAAAAATTCGTAGATTCCGAATTAGTTGAAAAAAATGTGGGTATCAATTTAAAAACCAATTTCAGGGTCATTTCAGGCTAAACCGGAAATGGAAAAAAGTATTTGACAGCACCCTCAGACTGCATGAAATTAATAAAGGTTACGTGCCCCAGAGTTTTTCCGAACGCTTAACTACGCAGAGCATTGAAATTCACAAGATCTAACAATATTCATCAAAGAATAAATATCTGGACCTCAGAGTCATAGAGTATTAAGTCACATTATAAAAAGTGTGCAGTAGAGCCATTTGAAAATTTAAAGTATTCAAAATTTTTTTACTAGTAATGAAATATAATTTGGCACACCTGTTTATATTTGCTTATGAGGTTGTTTTTGTGACTAATACAGTTTTGCAGTTTTTGACCGCCGTTGAATGAAGTATTAATTAATATTATTAATTAGGGTGGACTTAATATTGTATGGTTCTAAAAATGGACTTAATATGATAAGACTTAATACACTATTCCGCGACTTAATACGGTTTGCCTCGTGAAATTGCATTGCCGGAAGGCACTTAATACTACAATTTGTCAAAAAAAACGAGTATTTATTAATAATAATTAATAAACTATGGAATACAAGCAATGTTTTAACATTCCCCAAATGAATTAGCTTTTTAATCATTGTCCTCTGCTAGGGTTTCATGTGGCAGATTTTTAAAATAATCGTGAAATTGCAAAGGCACCCATTTCAATAATTTCTGCAAATCTTTCCATTTTTTTGTTGCAATGGGTTTTAATGTTTCTCTTGTTGGTTCCAACTGCAGAGAATTAGCATTCCGACTGGCATCTCCTACTCTTCGTGAAATTCTTTTAGTGGCTTTATTAAATTCAATCTGTTGAAAATTGTCTTGGTCAAATTTTGTTTTGAAGTGTAACACGCCAGGCGTATCTTTTAAAAATTTCATGTGAACTACTTTGGATATTAAGAAATTTTGATTAGTTGTGGTTTTTTTGTTATTTTGGAACACAGATCGAGAGTGATTATGCAAACGGTTAAAATCATAGAAATCCTTAGTTTGCATGCCATCCACGTCCAATTTAGATCCGCAAATTCGCATAAGTTGTTGCCAGTCCCATGGCGTAACTATCGAAAAATCCGGAGAAGCTTTCATTTGCCTTTCAATTCTGGCATGGACGGAATCCACCTCCATGTGGGTATGCCCTCTTAGAAGATATTTATGTTCAATGCTTTTGATGGACGGTTTCATGTTAAGGATAGAAAAGTAGCACATGATCATTTGCAGGTTTCTGTTCTGTGATGGACAGTTATCGCTCCAGACGATAACATTTTCTATAGAGTCTTTGAGAGTTGAAATATATTTCAGCAGACATGATGCCATTTCATTTCCCCCACGACCGGCTATAGACTCATCCCAAACAAAACATGATGCTGATTTCTCTGTTGCATCATAAACTGTATAATTAAAGGTCCATAGCTTTAGAGAATAGAAGCTTTGTGCATTCTTCAATAGAGGAGTAGGTAAACATTTTTGTAGATCAACCATTAGAACTTTAACGTTTGTCAGCGTTTTGGATGTTTCTTTATCCTGACGTTTTATTTTGTAGCGATTATCTGCATCCGATAGATGTGCGTCATAATCAGTTTCTAACTTATGGCGTTCTTCTTGGGAGATAGCTTCTTTAAGTTTTACAGTAAATTCGTCACATAGGTCGCATGTATCATTCCCTGGTTCTTTAAAGGATAGATTAAATTCTGAGTTAAAAATTTCGGTATATAGCCATTGCTTGGGGATGGTTTCCTCAGGAATTTGATCTTGAAAGCATTCTTCACGGAACAGATGGTACATTTTTGAAATGTTGAGGTGGCTGCCCAAATACTTTCTCTGTGATTTATTTCTGGAATAATGTGATTCTATACACGGGAATTTTTGTATGTGCTCTCTGACCTTATTTCTTACTTCTGGGCAAATTTTGTTGACAGGTTCATGTTTACCCCGCTGGTCAGATTCTACCGCTCCGCTAATTTGCCGCTTCTTCATTGCAAACCGCACTGAGGTTTGAGATATACTTAAGGTATTAAGAAAATAAGTACGACATACACTTATTTTCTTATTATTTACGGTAAAGAAATAGTTCAAAGACGATGTTCTTTTACCAATACGTGAACCCGTTCTGACACGTACACGCTCAACCGGAACTTGTTCAATGCAGCTGGAAATAAATTGTCTCTTTTGGTTATTATCTGAATCACCATCCCAATATTGTCTGTGAAGTAGAGCACGATCCTCAACTGATATCGTTTGTGAGCACCTCTTTCGACAGGTATCGTGACAGGGCTCTTTCATTTCCTTTTTTGTTACTATTTTTTTTTTACTTGATAAATATTCTTTGCCGGCTGCCTTATTTTTCTTTCGAATATTTTTTTCCCAATTTGGAGGATTTCTTTTTCTTTTCTTTCCTCTACTTTTCTGCCTTTCTTCAACTTCTTCGTTTTCGCTTGTAATTCTACTTTCCTCAGATTGGTAAGTTGCGTCCTCTGCATCAAATAGGTAGGTTGGGTCCTCTTCCTCTGCATCAATAGAGCCTTCGTCGTTTTGTGCCCAACTTGGACTTATTTCCTCTGCAGTATAATGAGGTTCATCAATCTTATTAGTAATTCTACTTTCCTCAGGTTGGTAAGTTGCGTCCGCTGCATCAAATTGGTAGGTTTCATCCTCTTCCTCTGCATCAATAGAGCCTTCGTCGTCTTGTGCCCTACTTTGACTTCTTTCCTCTACAATATAATGAGGTTCGTTAATCTTATTTTCAATCACAACATTTTGCAAAATATTTATAGTCTTATTGCTTACAACTTGTTCTCTGATTTCATTGTTTAGTGGCTCAGAGGTATTCTTTGGCACCTGTTGCGGCACCAGATTTATCTCTTCTATAATATTATTTGAAAAGGGGGTAATATTGTTCAAGTTATTTCCAATTATTATTGAATTGAATAATTCTTCACTCAGTGGTATGCCGGCCTCTGTACAATCGTGGTCACTTCCTGTCGCAAGAATTTTGATGTTCTGCTGAATTGAATTTTGCACTTCCATAAGGCTCACAGATTCTTCTATATTCTCCGGCTTCTTAACTATAGAAGCAAAAGATGAACTTGATTTGATAATTTTAGAAAATATTGCTCACTTACAGCGGTCAGCATCCAAAGGTGAAGATTCGGCATTTTCCGAAGAATTATTTGTCTTGTATGTGGAGGTGGGCTTTGCCCGTGCTAATTGCAAAATCTTTCGGCTTCTTGACGTCATTATAATATTATTAATTTCATTTGCTGACTTATTTAATTGTAGAGAAACGTGCACAGGCTTAATAATTAATTGACTTGACAGAAACGAAAACAGTATTAAGTCAAACAACATAACCACACATTTGGACTTAATACCTAATGTTTGAACTTAATACCTAAATGTCGGACTTAATACCTAAATGTAAATGAATGTTTTCAGAGCCAAACAGTATTAAATATCTTTAATACTATATGGCTTGAAGAAGACAGTGGACTTAAGACTATTCAAGAGCAGTTATTTTGCTAACCATAATAGATAGGACTTAATACTCGTCGCCGTTGAAAAGAGCGGGAAAAATTACCCCAGCATCTGTAAAATGTCAATTTTCAAAAAAAGTGGACTTAATACTGTATGGCTCTGAGGTCCAGATATGTGTTTTTTGATTTATATATAAAGACAATGAAATATTAATTTTTGCAATACGGAGCTAAATATTAATAATCCTATAATTTTTTGAACAACAGTTTTAATTTTGGTCTACTCCTTTCACCCCTTCGCCCCTCGTGCAGACCACGCCACTGTGTTTGTGAATACAGAATAAACTTTTAATATACTATTAATTGTTTATCTACCTGTTGGACAGCTAATTTAGTAACTTATAAATTAATACGATCATATTCAGCATCCTCCAGTGTTGTGGACGTGCTATGTAACGTCGATCAACACATGGGCAATTTTGAAAATGAATTCACAATGTCTCACAAATAATTTTTTTTTTATCAACTGTTAATATCACAAGAATCATTATATTAAATTTTCATTGATGTGACATTGTGAATACAGGTTAGCCCGACATTAAAACTTAACACATATACTCCTTTACATTACATATTCCTTCCGTAAACAACCCAACAAAAAGCCAACGAAAGATGTGTATCAATGCGATGTGTGTCCCTGTAGATGTTTACCTTGTTAATGTGTATGTAGGGGCGAGCTGAATTTACTGGTGGAGTCGGGTGCAGATTTTATAAATCTGCACCTAGTAGTAGTGCCTCCGCAGACGCACAGTGGTGTTAAAAAGACGAAATTATGAAAAAAAGGGGGATAAAAAGTCAAAGAGGGTGAAAATTAACCCAAGTTAAGTAGAATTACAGAAAATAATACAAAAATAAGACAATTATGCAAATTTAGCCCTTGGAGGGTTGAAATATTGAATTTAGTAAAATGGGTGCTTAGGGGGTTGAAAAATTGTAAAGGGGGATGAAAAGTCAAAGAGGGTGAAAATTAACCCAAGTTAAGTAGAATTACAGAAGGAAACTGAAAAATTGTAAAAGGTAAACTGAATCCCAAATGCGTTCAATTTTATGACCGACGAAAAACGAAATTATGCGAATTTTGCAAAATTAGCACTTAGGGGGTTGAAAAATCGTAAAGGTGGATGAAAAATCAAAAGGTATCAGGATTAACCGTGGCTAAGTAAAATTACGGAAAATAACACCAAATTAACCCAATTATGTAAATTTTGCATTTGAAGACTTGAAACATTGCGAAGGGGGATGAAAAAAGTGAAAAGTTTAATCATCATCCAAATGGGTTCAATTTATTACCGAGGAAAAACGAAAATATCCGAATTTGGCAAAATTAACACCTAGGGGGTTGAAAAATTGTAAAGGGGGATGAAACGTCAAAGTGGATGAGAATTAATCGTAATTAAGCAGAATTACAGACAATAACACGAAAGTAAACCAATTATGCAAATTTAGCTTTTGGGGGTTGAAATGTTGCGAAGGGGGTTGGAAAAGTGAAAAAGATAAACATAATCCAAATGAGTTTAATTTATTACCGAAGGAAAACTAAATTGCGTGAATTTTGCAAAATAAACACTTAGGGGGTTGAAAAATTGTACAGGGGGATGAAAAGTTAAAAGGGATGAAAATTAATCGTAATTAAGTAGAATTACAGAAAATAACACGAAAATAAGCCAATTATGCAAATTTGACTTTTGGGGGTTGAAACATTGCGAAGGGGTCGAAAAAGTGAAAAACTCAGTAACAATTCATACGAGTAAAATTCGGTAAAATTTATTACCGAAAAAAGGCAAAACTGCGCGAATTTTACAAAATTAACGCTCGGGGGGGAGAAAAATCGTTAAGGGGGATGAAAACTCAAAAGAGATGAAAATGTACTGTAGTTAAGTAGAACTAGCGAAAATCATACGAAAAAGAAGCGGTGTGGGTAAATTTTGCTCTTTGAGGGTTCACATATCATGAAAGGGGTTGAAAAATTGTGGATGGGTTAAAAATTAATGAAAATGACGTTGAATTATTAACAAATCAGAAGAAAGCAAAAAAAAAAAATAAAATGTGTTTACTCCGCTTGCTAGGGCTTAAGGGTTGTTAGTAGCGTAGGGGTTGGTTTTAGGTTGAAGACTCATAAGACTTTTTTCAATGGTTGACCGAAGTCTATCGAACCCCATAATTTTATTCCACCACTTACATGAAAAAATTTCCAGTTTCAACCCTTAAATTTCAACCCCCTTGTTAGATATTAATGAAAATTTGCCCATCCGCCTACAGTGGCGCTGTAAATTACCACATCAAATTTAACCCAGATACGTTGAGCAGTTTTTGAGTTCTCGCATTTTTGTGTTTCAGCATGTTAGGGGGTTGTATCGCCTTTAAGGGTCGTTTTTCGCGAATGATGAATAATACCTTTTTTGTACCATCAATAGAAAGCTATCGAATGGTATTATTTTCAACTATACATTCTTCATTGAAAATTCGAGTTTCCACCCCTAACTTTCATCCCCTTCGATAATTTTCTCCTAAAATTCGCTCTTCCCTTATCGAAGATGCAGTGTGTAAGATGTCACAGTTTCGCAGAAGATATTGCTTCTCTGTGTCAAATTACAGGGCTTTATGGACGTTTCAACCCCTAAACTCCAACCCCCTATTTCACCACCCCCACATGCCCTAAAGGAAGTTGTGTTTTCAATTTCACCACCCTAATCCAATTCGTTGAAAAATTAAGGTGATTTGTAGATTCATGTTTTCAACACCTCATGATTTCACCCCTTTATGATTTACAGGGGTGAGTTTATTTTTCCGGTGTGACAACTCCTTGCGTATTTACTGACTTCAGTTGTTCATAAATAAACCAATAGGGTTTCAGAAAAAATAAATAAAATGTAATTATCGACTTGCAAAGAGTTAGGGGTGGTTAATGGCCCAGGGGTTGGTTTTAGATTGAAAACTCATAAGACCTTTTTTCAATAGTTGACCGAAATCTATCGAACCCCGTAATTTTAGGCTACCATTTACTTGAAGAAATTTCAAGTTTTAACCCTTAAATTTCATCCCCTTTGTTAGATATTTTTGAAAATTTGTCCATCCACCTATAATGTCACTGGAAATTCACAAACCAAATTCTGCCTTGATACGTTGAGTAGTTTTTGAGTTCTCGTATTTTTGTGTTTCTGCATGTTAGGGGTTGTAGCGCCTATAAGGGTGGTTTTTCGCAAAATATGAATGACACCTTTTTTGAATAATTAATGGAAAGCTATCGAATGACGCCAATTTCGACCAATACTTATAAGGCGGAATTTTGAGTTACAACCCCTAATTTCCACCCCCTTGGTCCGATATAGCCCAAAAGCAATCCCCGCCTTACTTTTTTGGGCAAGATTCCGTATAGCAAATTTCAGCTCGATACCTCAATCCGTTCTCAAGTTATCCGACGGACAGAGTGAGGAGCGATCGATACGACGAGCGAGCGAGCGAGCGAGCGAGCGAGCGAATAAGCAAAGACAAGAGTACCTCCGCATTCTGCTACGGCACTAAAAACATTAAATGAAGCCACTTTTTTCCCCAACCTAAAAATTACTCCTTGCATATCCTAAAACAAATTATTCCTTCGTTTTTATTGTCTCGGGGACTTGCTCCTTGCGGGGCTGTTGTTCACCTCAATCTGTTTTTTCAAAATTAATTATTTGAATTTTTTTTAAATTTCCCGCCCACCAACAATTCAATCTGTTTGGTGGTTTTACTTTTCACACTAACTTCACAGTGACATTTCAATTTCACGTTTTTAACTTCCGGTTGTCATCAACTACATCTTTGCAACATGACCACGTTTTAATTTTAATAAAAATGTTTTATACTTTTATTTAAAGATGTAATTTTTAAACTTTAACTTTAAACTTAATTATCAATGTGAATTTTTAACGGTAAGATTTTCAAACCATTTAACCCAATTTTTAATGTAAATTTTCTTTGTTATAACAGCCTGAAGATGACCTAAGCACAATATCTGGTCGAAACATATACACCGTGTCCCGAAAATACCGCGCAATATTTTGCTGGTGGATTCTGTGATTAAAAATATTAATAAAAGTTCCTATCAACATAGGTTGAGAAACGCTTCCTAAGGGGGCTGCGCCCCTCTAAATGTAAACCTCATAAGATGAATTTTTGCTAATTGTTTGAAAACGTTGATTTAACCCCCCAAAGAGGCACCAGCAGCATCTCGAACGATGAAAACGAACCGTTGGGAATTTTAAATCACCACCGGAAAATTCACTTCTCTCAGGTTTGTATCCAAAAAAATGAGCGTAGCAACTACACTGACACTCAAAACCAAATTAGATGAAATTATTTTGTAATTTTATAATAATAATACCCTTAATACTAATGCAAAAACTGTTCAAAGTGACCCCCGCCTTCACGAATACATACTCGGGCCCGCTTGATTACAGCACGGGAAGCCCTCAGCGTATGAAACCTATCGTTTCTTAATTCATCTCTGGCCTGGTGTATTCTCTCTTGAAGCTGTTCAAGCGTATCCACTTCAAGGGGGAATACCAAACGATGCATATTACTCCAAAAATAAAAGTCGAGTGGTGTCAGATCGGGCGAGCGCGGTGGCCAAGGTATCGGGCCACCTCTTCCAATCCATCTGCCTGGAAAATGTTGGTTCAGCCAATCTCGAACGTGGTGTTCAAAATGAGCAGGGGCACCATCGTGTTGGTAATACATGTTTTGCCTTATGTTAAGAGGAATATTTTCTAAAAGAGGTCCAAGAGTGTTGCGTAAAAAATGAAGGTAGGCTCGGCCGTTAAGGCGATTTGGGAGTTCTACAGGTCCAATTACTTGATCACCTATGATGCCTGCCCAAAGATTCACAGAAAACCTGTGCTGAAAATTTGTCCGACGAATAACTCCAGGGTTCTCGTAGGACCAGTAGTGCGTATTGCGCATATTAAACACGCCATTCCTAGTGAACATGGATTCGTCGGTCCATAAAATGTATGGTAGTACATTTTGATGTGCCAATATCCACTGACTCAATTGAATTCTTCTCGGGAAATCTGCTTCCGTCAATTCCTGAACTCTTCTGAAGTGGTAAGCATGTAATCCCTGTATCCTTGTCATCCTTCCTAACTGAAATAATAAATTTTTGCTTCTTAACCCACACCACAATTTTTGTCTTACAATTGATCGAGGTATGTTCATTAGACGGGAAAGAGTTCGTAAGCTGATGCCAGGATTATCTTCGAAATAATGTTGGGCTAAATCGAGGCGATAGTTTCCCTGGGGTCTTCCCCCTCCTCGACCTCTACGAAAATTACCATGGGCAGTCAAATTTCTGTGTAGAGTCACAAAAGTACGCCGGCCAGGTGCTATGCGATTGGGAAATCTTCTTCGATATTCTCTTTCGGCCGCCAGAGCACTGCCATTGCAGAAACCATAGACGAAATGCATATCGGCCATTTCTTGATTTGAAAATCGAACCATTTTCGCGACAAAAAATTGGACGTAAACAAATTTCTGACATACACCTGACAGACAGATCCTTAGGCATCTTGATTGTCCGTCCAATTTTATCGCAAATAATTATGGAGCACCCTTATTGCAACAAAATGGGAGAATCGATTTTGCTCGCTAACGGTGCCTTTTATCGACTTTCAACAAGAGTAACTTTTCTTCTCAGAAAACTTTAGGGTTCCACAATGTGTAATGAAAAACTGTAAAACGTCGAAAATAAAAAAGTTATGGTGATTCATACAACACAGCCCCCCCATATGGGGCATTTTCGATAAAAATCCTCAAATTATTCTTACACCGTCTTGTAGGGCGTTAAAAAACTAGTAGACATGAAAAATTTCATTGATTCATCTTGAGCCGTTTTCAAACAATTAGCAAAAATTCATCTCATGAGGTTTACCTTTAGAGGGGCGCAGCCCCCTTAGGAAGCGTTTCTCGACCTATGTTGATAGGAACTTTTATTAATATTTTTAATCATAGAATCCACCAGCAAAATATTGCGCGGTATTTTCGGGACACGGTGTATATATGTAGCTTTTTACACTGCATTTTTATTTAAACCAGTCCGGAAGACAGCCATAATCCCTTAATAAGAAAATGTGGTCTGTGCTGCAGCTTGTTCAGGACAGCCCAATTTTTCGACTTTATTCGTGAGTGCTGAAATGCCGCCTTTATAAGTGAAAAGATTCCAGGCAACTCAGCTAAGCGGCATTTTGGCAACCCAGACTATATTAGGGATTCGGACTACAGGGTGTCCCTCGACGAGCGTAAGTTAGCCGTATCTGGAGAACTGTTTCTAGCATCATCTTGAAAATTTGTACACAAGGGTTTCAATTAATTTTGAATCAACGTAAAATATTTTCATCAATGGCGCACTTCCGGTTATACCGGAAATAGGTACTAATTTCCTTATTTTAGATGGAACACCCTATATATTATGATATTTTTGGATTCCACGTTTCATTTTTGGTAAATTTTTTCTAAGAATTGCTATGCCAAAAATCAACCATTTTTGAGAAAATCAAGAATTTCGCTGTTTTATGCCAAGTGCAGGCCTAACTTCAAAAAGCTGTAACATCTTTACAGTATGAAATGAGAAAACGATATATTAATTTAACATGAAGACTAATGCAGGGTGTATCCGCCCCTGGACTCAAATTCGGTGAAATACATACAAGGGTGTTCTCTGCAAATTCTTAAACATCATCAAACTTCATTGGCCAAAAAGTAAAGTTTTTCAAATGTAATGCCCCAACTATCTTATGGCACGTCGATGCAGAATTTAATTGTCTATCATTTTAGTCTATATGTTTGCCATATTTAAATAAACAGTTTTTGTGATATTTCTAAGTAAATATTTGGAATTGGACCAAAATTTCATATTTTAAAACAGGATTAAAATACGTTTAAATTTTCATTTGAGCAGCCATAAGGAACAATAAAGGCTCCTAAAATCATAGCTAACTTTGGTTATTAAATCGTGCTAAATATGAAATTTTGGTCAAATTCCAAATACTTAGAAATATCACAGGCACAGTTTGTTTCAATATGGCAAACATGTAGACTAAAATGATAGACAATTAAATTTTGCATCGAAGTGTCATAAAATATTTGGGGCATTCCATTTGAAAAAATTGACTTTCTGACCAATGAATTTGATGATGTTTAAAAAATTTGCAGAGAACGCCCTGTATGTATTTGACCCAATTTGAGTCCAGGGGCGGATACACCCTACATTAGGCTTCATGCCAAATTAATATCGTTTTCTAATTTCATACTGTAAGGTTGCTACAGCTTTTTGAAATTAGGCCTGCACTTGGCATACAAAAGCGAAATTCTTGATTTTCTTAAAAATGGTTAATTTTTGGCATAGCAATTCTTAGTAAAAATTTACCTAGAATGAAACGTAGAATCCAAAAATATCATAATATACAGGGTGTTCCATTTAAAATAAGGAAGTTAGTACCTATTTCCGGTATAACCGGAAGTGCGCCATTGACAAAAATATTTTACGTCGATTCAGAATTAATTGAGACCCCCGTGCACAAATTTTCAAGATGATGCTAGAAACAGTTCTCCAGATACGGTTAACTGACGCTCGTCGAGGGATACCCTGTATAATGGAGTTCTTATTTCCTCACTACAGCGTAGGGCTACGCCCCAGGCTTTCACGAAGACGCCCAAAGGAGTGAAAGGTTTGTAAACGCGGAATGGTGTAATCAAGACGGCCTCTGTCCCTGAAAGATTCTGCCGCGAGATTGGTGGACTGTACTGCCATTTTAAGAACCAATTTCGATGCTTTTGGGCTCGTTTGTTTTCGAATGCGATATTAAGAACGAGTGGGCTGTGCTGCAGGATGCATAAGACGTACCTGTTCAGGACAGCCCAATTTATCGATTTTATTTATGGGTGCTGAAATGCCGCTTTTATGAAGCAGAGTGCGGAAATGCCGCCTTTATGAGTGAACAGATTCCACTTAGCTCAGCTAAGCGGCATTTTGGCACCTCAGACTTTATTAGCCCTCATTTCATCGCTAAAACGTAGGGCTACGCCCAATGCTTTTACGAAGACGACCCAGCGAGTGAAAGGTCTGTAAACGCGGAATGGCGTAAAAAAGACGGCCTCAGGCTTTGAAAGTTTCTGATGCGGGAACGGTGGACTGTACTGCCATATTAGGAACCAAATTCGATGCTTTTGGGTTCGTGTGTTTTGGAGTTCGATATTAAGAAAATGTGGTTTGTGCTGCAGCCTGTTCAGGACAGCCCAATTTTTCGACTTTATTCATGAGTGCTGAAATGCCGCTTTTATGAAGCAGAGTGCGGAAGTGCCGTCTTTATAAGTGAAAAGGTGTCACGCAACTCAGCTAAGCGGCATTTTAGCACCTCAGACTTTTTAGGGATTCGGACTGCACTGGAGCCCTGATTTCCTCGCTACAGCGTGGGGCTACGCCCCATGCTTTCAGGAAGACGCCCAAAAGAGTAAAGGGTTTATAAACGCGGAATGGCGTAGTCAAGACGGTCTCAGGCCTTGAAAGTTTCTGCCGCGAGATTGGTGGACTGACTGCCGTTTTCAGAACCAAATTCGATGCTTTTGGGCTCGTGTGTTTTCGAGTTCGATATTAACAAAATATGGTCTGTGCTGCAGCCTATTCAGGACAGCCCAATTTTTCGACTTTATTCATGAGTGGTGAACTGCCGCTTTTATGAAGCGAGAGTGCGGAAGTGCCGTCTTTATAAGTGAAAAGCTGACACGCAAATCAGGTAAGCGGCATTTTGGCACCCCAGACTTTATTAGGAATTCGGACTATACTGGAGCCCTGATTTCCTCACTGCAGCGTAGGGCTACGCCCCATGCTTTTAGGAAGACTCCCAAACGAGTAAAGGGTTTGTAAACGCGGAATGGCGTAATCAAGACCGCCTCAGGCCTTGAAAGTTTCGCCGCGAGATTGGTGGACTGTACTGCCGTTTTAAGAACCAAATTCTATGCTTTTGGGCTTGTTTGTTTTCGAATGCGATATTAAGAACCAGTGGGCTGTGTTGCAGGATGCATAAGACGTACCTGTTCAGGACAGCCTAATTTATCGACTTTATTTGTGCGTGCTGAAATGCCGCTTTTATGAAGCAGGGTGCGGAAATGCCGCCTTTAGACTCGATTAGGGATTCGGGCTACACTGGAGCCCTAATTTTCTCGCTACCGCGTAAGGCTACGACCCTGTCTTTGTCGAATGCAAATTTGAAAGTGCTGACGTGCCGCTCTTTTAGATGAACAAGTTTCACAAACGCGCAATTATGGCATCCTAACCTTAAAATACATTATTTATAAATTACACTTTATTGTAAACTTTTGTAAGCTCTGAAAAGAATAATTTACTTTTAAATGTACTATAATGGCGCATTTCACCATTGTCACTTTTATTGCTGGACTTTTGAATCGCTTTCGCATCACAACATAAGCCTCCTCTGCCTCTGGTCTAAACGTCTTTAGACTGATTCAAGGTTATGCACATTCCGAACAAGATTGTCAACAAAAGAGTGTGAACTGGGGGACAGATTCCGCTCTTCTTTTTGTACACTGGAGGTCCTCTCTCTGCCTGAGGTCCCCGAGTTCCTCTAAGATTTCCCTGGAGGTCTTGCAGGAGGTTCCTCGAACAGGTAACCGAGTTCCTCCATGAGTTAACTCAAGCCCTCGATAAGGTCCCCCAGGTGCTAGATGAAGTCCCCCAGGTCCTAGATGAGATCCCCGACATGACTGACACTCTTTATAAAAAACAATCTATCCCGTTTAGGAAATTACGTCAACGGACAAATGTTCAGATTAATGCCACGGTTACCATAAATTCTACTAAATAAAGTAAATTGTCCCTGATGAGCGATATTGAGACCACGCCCCTTAAATTACCCCAAGGTATAAGCAACCTGAGCAACTAGCGTGTATTTTGTTATGCAGCGTCGATATCCAAGGTTGAACAATGAAACAAGATTTATTTATAAAGTCAATTACCCGGCGACATCTGTTGGTCATTATCCTGTTTCATGCATAACTCAACCTTATTTTGGGAGTTAATACTGTGTATTGATACTGCTTAACTCGAAATGCACTTGGGGACACTTGGACCTAAGACTGTAAAATTATCACATATTTTCGAGTTATTACTGGATCTATGATCATATAGTTTATTTGCCCAACAGTAGAGACCATTTACAGGACAAAGAATTGATATACATAATATAAATATACAAAGTAAAGAGTAAGATAAACAGAAGCGAACAAAGAAGTAGGTAAATCAAACCGAGTTCAGTTTAGCCGAGAAAAGGCTGAAAATTGATTTCTTAAAACTATATAAACTCAGCCTGAAGATATCAACATCACTATGGCAAATTACATTGTATCTTGAACACATCAGTGAAATCGGACAGCGTAACAGAATGTTGGTACGTGGTATTGAGGTATTATTTAATTAATTAGACTTAAATCGCACTACGCGAACTAAATTTTAGTAACTATTGAATTAACACTTAAGCACTATCTAATTTACGATGATTTACCTAACTAGCAGTTTGAAAATTACAGACTAATTTGTTTAAACAATTTTACGAAATTTGGTGACGAGCAACAAGTACAACGACGAACCGAAAAATCTAAAACTTCCCTCCTTAACATTCAGGAATCGCTTATATAATCTCCCCACCTCCAGAAATCTGAATTTCCTATATTGTTCTAAAACAACCCTTTTTTTTACTACTAGTTCTTTTGACCTAGATCCTGATATTATTTAAATCCATAGGAAAATTACAATAATTCTACAACAATTCTTAAATAAAAACATATTCCAGTCGATGACAAAATTTCTTAACCCTTTCTCATTTGAAAATGCAGTATGAACGATCAATGCAACGCCAATTACGCAACCCTCGATGCGGTCGCCTATTCTCAATAAAACCAATTTTTATCGAGTAATAACAAATTTAATTAATGTGAAAGACAGTTGAAACTAGGTACAAGCAATTTACAAAGTACAGAGGCTAATTACATACTAATTACCAAAAATGTTTACACGAAGCAAAATTAAGCGATGCATTTATCGCGTGCAAAAATAAAATCAGCCCTGTCCTAAGCAAACAACGGCTACGCTGTCTGGTTGAAAACGGAAATCTCGACGTAAGGGACCATTTGCATGGTGTACCGTCTTCTACTTGTTCATGAAAGAGGCAAGAAGTCCACCTTTCAGACCGTGTAGAGGAGGTTTGCGAACATCAGGCAATATGGAGTCCTGAGTCAATCACACCTGGACGAGAATTCTTGGTTTAAGAGAACTTATCGTTCTACTACGGCATAAGAGAAGTGGCGAATTCTCTCACCCGGTTATTGTCGTACAATACGTGGTTCTATGTCCGGTTGAGGTACATGTCGATCTAGGCACATATTATGCATCACCACACAAGAATTTATAATTTTTGAAGCAACTTCAAGGCTATAGTGCAGCACTCTATGCTTTAAGAGACATCTGAATCTATTTGTTTTGCATCGCTCAATAATGCTGCGAATTGATTTCAACATGTTGTTGTATCTTTCTTCTGGTGTTGTAATGGTTGTTTTTACTCTAAACCATTGGGTTCAGCCTTGGAAGCGTTGCAAGGCTGCCTAGATGTAGAAAAGTACTTACTTTGTTGTTTGGTAGAGTAATGGTTAACAAAGACTACAGGGCAATGGTAGGTAAACAAAGACTACAGGGCTCTTGTCAAAACGTGTATTTACAATAATTATCACAGATGAATGTTAAAATGAATTTTATAAAAGAACAATAAATTACTTGAGTGATCGTGTAGGTTAAATGTCGAGATATTACTCTAGAACCTAGTCACGGGCCGTTAGTTGATACCGCAGAATAAAATCGTTCGTCGGTGAAATCAGCTGAGTTCAACCGCAATATACCGATCTAAATTTAGATGTATGGGAGCATCAACTCGACCTGAACCAGTGCTATGAGATGGTTCTTTCAACCGAATAAAAAGTGGAAGCAATCACAGAAGAATTAAACATGTATCGAAAAATTGTTTAAATTACTAAGTTATCATAACTGAGGTGAGCTAGGTGCTGAAGGCACACAAATTACAAAACTACAACAGGTAGTGCGTTCTGGTAACACCGGTAGTCAAAATAAACAGGCATGACTTCAGACAAAAAATGACTATACACTGCTATTTTGCATGGTTTTGTCTGAGGGAACCACATACTCTCATACAAATTTTCAATCGTGTATGGGCAATACTTGTATTTCATTTTTAAATTAGGATTTATTCCGATTTTCCTAAAATAAAAAATTCGAATTTTGGATTGAAACTTCGCACATAGGGCCCAAATAAGATAGTGAACAATTTACTCTTAGCAAAATGATGGCCCTATTCCCGAGGTCGCAATACCTCTGTTTTAAAGGGAGGTTTTACCTCTGCAAGTAATACGATCGTCCCATAAGGTTTCTATAGGAAATCACCGATATCACGCTCGTCGCATTTTCAAAACTAAACGTTCGTTTTTCAGTTTTTTGTTATAAAATTTTTCCCACACTTAGGCAAGGTATCCGTGATTCTGCGCTAATGCTACCTTTTTGAATAACTGTTATAGTTCCTCAGATATTGACACGTAAACATTGCCTCTTTTTGGTAATGTTTCTAATTTTTTTCTGAACTCTTCCCATCAGATTTATTTAAAAATTGCTGTTTACGCATTATCTGCGTTCATTTGCCTTCGTCTCCACCATTTTCCGGAACACCAAAAACAATTACGTTGTTGGTGCGCTTCAGACGTTCAAATGATTCGACGATGACCTCCTCCTTTTTTTCCAAAGGGGGTGAAGGGTGAAGGGGTGAAGGGGACGCATTTCACAAAGACCTGATCCTCGAGATTTTTGATTCTTTCATCGAAGTTAGTTTGCATCGAAGTGATGGCGTTAACGATCTTATCAAGTTTTGATTCATGATTTTCACATTTTCTGCAATAAATCTTAATGGAATTTGTTTGTTTAATACGTTTAACTTCGTCGATGCTTAGCCCCATGCAAGTCAAGTGTATGTCGTAGTTGCATGCATAGCATTTAAGTATGGGGTCCGTTAAAAAAATTTGGTTATTGCACCAACCACAAGAAGCCATTTCGAAATCCGAACTGAAAATAACACAGGGCCGCTACGTCAGTTTATTGAATTTTGGAATGTTGATTTACAATAAGCGATAAGTTCTTCTGATCGTTCGGTTATTTACACCAGTGCTTTTAACGGCGGCCACTTGAAATTCACTGAAAATCTCCGAGATGGAAACCTTGATTATAGCACTACTAGATATGAAAGTTATAGTTATAGCACAGGTTATTGTCATAAGCACACAAGTGTTCGATATCTAGACTTATAGATCA
Source organism: Pycnomerus fuliginosus (assembly GCA_963924575.1). Taxonomy (NCBI): domain Eukaryota; kingdom Metazoa; phylum Arthropoda; class Insecta; order Coleoptera; family Zopheridae; genus Pycnomerus; species Pycnomerus fuliginosus. The sequence goes on along the minus strand of CAWUQC010000009.1, from coordinate 144,908 downwards.
CACACGGCACGTTGCAGGCAGATTTTATCAATTTATGGTATGTAACAGGACTCACCCCCCCGTGATGATCCACCTGTATGTTCAGGCAATTCGGGTACTCGAGTTGTAGAAATTGTGCAAATTCATTACCTTCCATAACTGTTCTCTTTTTCTTTATCTACACAAATTGACAAATACAGACTAATCAGATGGTGCAGTATGTGTAATCGTACATATCAACTGCCCTTGATCAGAAAAAGTCAACAGCCGGTATATTTTTCAATCTTACAAAAGCTTACGACACTATTGATCATGACGCGTTGATGAACAAATTGCAAAACTATGGTGTACGTGGCCTTAGCTTATCAATTATTGCATCATATCTGTCCGGTCGGTGCCAGCAGGTCTGTCTTCGAGCAACACCACCTGGTGAAAATTATTGTCAACAGTATTATTCGGTAAAGACCATCATCAGGAGGGGAGTGCCCCAGGGATCCATTCTGGGGCCACCAATATGCAACGAACAAGTCACTAAAATGTATGAGTGGTGTCGAAACAACTTCTTAGAACTAAATGGAAACAAAACCGGAGTTGTTGTTTTCAATAAAAAAATCAGTCAGCGTGAATCTATACATATATTAGTCAAATTACATGGTAAATCTGTACCAAATCTTGAAAGCATCAAAGTTCTAGGAGTGACTCTCCAAAGTGGCCGAAATTGGGAAGATCACGTCAATGCATTACACAATAGGCTTCGTTCTGTTGTTTATGTTATTAAATTCCTTCGAAATCAGGTGTCCTTGAATGCTCTTAAAACTTATTACTTTGGACATGTGCAATCTTTGTTAACTTACGGGAATCTGTTCTGGGAATCGGCGAGTGATGGACTGTTCATACTTCAGAAGAGAATAATTCGGGCAATGTTAGGGCGACAGTCCTGTAAACCATATTTTAGAGATTTGAAAATATTGTCCTTACCTTTTTTGTACCTGCACAGGCTGGTCAACTTTCTCCGGGGCAATCGAGGGTTGTTCCTGACGAACTCTTCTATCTATGACCTAATGTCAACGCGGGGCTCAGAAAGCCTGCGTGTTCCCTCACACACAAATTCACTATACGAAAAGGGCCCGTACTACAGGGCTATTAGAGCATATAATGCCCTGCCAAGAGATTTGAGAGATATGCAGAATAATAAAATATTCAGGCTGGCGACTGAAGATTTCTTTACTAGCCATTGCTTTTACTCTTTCAGTGAATTTTTATCCTGTGTCCACCACTGAATATACATGTGTGTCTTTAATTTTAAAATGTTAACTAGTGTCACAATCTGCTTCACGATGAATGTTTCTTTTTGACAAGTTCCGATGCTATATTGTAATAGTCCATGGAATAATAAACTTTATTATTAATGCATTGTCTATTTGTCACTTGTCATGATAACAGAGTGCTCTAACATCGATGTTAAAAGTTACAGAATCAGGGGGTTAATTACAAACACTAGGTATTACGATTGTCTACATTTTTCAAAAAGTAATTGATAAATACTATTTGACTAGTCTTTTGAATTGAATTGCTATTGAGATTGCATTCTGAATCTTCTTAACACGGTATGTTATAAATATAGTTAACCCTACGATTCTGTAACTTTTAACAGTATGTTAGAACTCTGTTATAATGTTAACTGACAGAAAATGTATTGGTTATCTGTCATTTGTCATAACAGGGCTCTAACATACTGTTAAAAGTTACAGAATCGGGGGGTTAGTGCTTTTCTTATGAGTGGTTGTACACGATTTGAGTTTTTTTTCTGCTGCAGAAAGCTGTTAAGATGACCACAAGACTACAAGGCATTAGCTTTAATAGTAAGTATAATAAAGGCTGTCCCAAAAAAAACCGAACGATTTATTTTTGGTTATAACTTTATTATTGTGGGACCGATTTTCCTCAATTTTATACGGGACGTAGCCAAATGATGAGGCTTTTAGAATCTGCAACCATTTTGCAGATGGCGCCACTAATAAATTTTTTGTGGCAGTTTTTTACAAGAACACTTTTTGATTGGCTGGAGTTGAACCATCTGTGAACCGATCAAAGTGAAATTAGTGTAGGATGAAAGCGAATGCTTTTCTTTTCTAAAGCAACTTTACAAAATTTTATTCTGACCGTTCTTGATTCATTTATAATTTATTTTGTAATGCTTTAAAACAAGGATTTTTGAAGATTTATTTTTTATTTGGTCACGGATCTTGACAAAATTTGCAGAATCCTAAGTAACACCATCAATAATTCACAAAATTATGTCACTTTGCAGATGGCGCCACCCTAGCAAATTTTTATGAACACATTTGATTAAAAAATTAACGAGAATATTATGAATATGTAATTAGTAATAAATGTTAGCACTAAAAGCGGCTTCAGACAACAGGCTGCAATTGAATAAACAACAATTCTGGATTTTAAAATAAACCAAATATGTGCTTTATAACAGTCATAAGCTGAAGAACAACTTGTCGAGTTCACAAACAAGTCAATGTTAGACCATTTTTTTTGGGTTTAATTTATTTTAAAATTTTGTATAACGAAATAATACCTAAGTTAAATTCCTGCACAAAGTACGTAACGTTATTTTATGAAAGATTTATGGTGTTACTAAGGATTCTGAAAATTTTGTCAAGATCGGTAGCGAATTAATATCAAATAAATCAAAAATAATCTGTTTTAGAGCATCGCAGAAAATTTTGTAAATTAATGAAGAACGTTCAGAATAAAATTTTGTAAAGTTGCTTTGGAAGAGAAAAGCATCAGCTTTAAGCCTACACTATTTTCATTTTGATCGCTTCACAGATGGTTCAACTCCAGCCAATCAAAAAGTGGCCTTGTAGAAAACTGCCATAAAAAATTTATTAGTGGCGCCATCTGGAAAATGGTTGTCGATTCTAAAAGCCTCATCTTTTGACTACGTCTCCTACAAGATTGGGGAAAATCGCTCCAATAATAATAAAGTTATAACCAAAAATAAATCGTTCGGTTTTTTTTGGGACATCCTTTATAATAATACGTTTATTGTATAAGATGGAGCGTATTTTCCAATTACAAAGACTTTATTTATCTACATGGTTACCAGACAGTTTGTCACATTTATTGACATACACAATGAATTTCAACCAGAAAGAATTATTTGACATGGTTTACTGCTTAGGAGTGGGCGAAAGAAACCCTTTGCTGGCTTCAAGAATCTGTGCATGGCCATCGATATCCCGGTCGCAGGCGGCCAAGCAAACCATGTAAATAAGCAATGTTAATCATAACTGTCATGCAGTCCATGGCATTTTTTTAATTAAGATATCGTAATAATCTTTCACAAAATCAATAAAACAACAAATAGCTCTTAAGCTGTCAACTTTCAGTATAGATGTAGAACACACTTAATAAAAAACAAAGTAATTTAAAACCAAACCCCATGATACCGAATCTGAGCTCTCTAGATACGAAAGTGAGTTCTCAAGATTTTTTTTAAGAAGCACCCGCGACGATCGATATTTTCCAAAAAAAATAATTACTTTATTCATACCAATTTTCAAATTCTGACATCTGTCAAAAAAGTTCATGTTTGCTACATTTTTGAAAAGCCAATTTTTTTGTGTATTTCATGGTGTCAAAATTCAATATGGCGGCCATAAGAGAACCAAAGTTGACTGTCGTTGGTCAAAATCTAGAAGGCTTAGAAAATTTCCATCAATGCCTTTCAATTGGCAACTGTCAAAAATATTAAAGTTGCAAGTTTCATAAATAACATCAATCGTTAGGAAGATATTAATTTTCCTTTAAATTGTCAGTTTTCCGATTTTTTGTGATACTCAGGACCGAATCAAAATATAGGGGAATTCTCTTCAGATTCTTATTCATCCTGAAATAGCACAACTTTACTTACTCTCTATCTCTTATGGTTTCCGAGATCCCAATGGTGAGCATCGAAAAATTACCCACCCTGTATACAATCATGACATATCCCAAAATCAAAGAGATCCGACCTTTTGTTTGGTATCCTCGTTTTGCGCCTATACAGGGTGTTCCAGGTATGCAGTCCGGAAATCACTACCAAGGGTGTTGAAGGGGGCGCCTAAAATTCTATTTTTATAAAAAGTTTTAGCACGCTATATGACATCAGTAAGCATCCTCAGGGTACCTTAGTTACTATTTAGAATCGGTTCAGTTTTGTAATTTAATAAAACTAAATGGCCCCCGGGTTCTGATAAGCCAGATTGATATTTAACTCAACTTTTCTCGAAAATGGTTGGTCCTACGGAGTAACAACAAGAGGGGTTTGTTCATGCAATTTTAGTCAGATAACCATATTCCGGTAAGGAAATGTCAAAAAAATGGCGCATAAAGAAATTGGCTGAAAAAAGCCATAGGGCCCCCCATCAGTTTCGAACGCCCCTGATCAAATCTGCTTTTTGCTGATAACATAATCTGATGGAGCTTATTGATGTCAGACAGTGCCCAAAAAATCATCGCTGTAGCCCAAACGGTTCTTGACTTATAAAATAAAATGCGAATTTTAGGCGCCCCCTTCGGAGCGATTTCCGGACACATGTTTGTAGAAGCTTTTCTTCATATTATTCAATGCACAATGACCCCTGGAAATTAATGACTGCATACCTGGGACAACCTGTATACCTACTGTTATTTGACTATCGCACTTTACGCAAAGACCCAAAGTAGGTTTGCAAAATGAGATAATTTTGTTCCTTTGCCAGTGAAAAAGGCAAAAAAAATTAGCAACATTTTAAGACCCAGTAGAAGATTATCTCATTTTGCAAGCCTTCTTATCTAAATCCGATAAGACCCTTTATAAAATAGTTAGATAGTTAATCTAATAGGGTCGGTGTTGCCTTCTGTGAAGAAAAACCGGCGTTTGCTTATAATATCGCTGAAATATTAACAATTTACCAAACTAGCATTTCAACAGTGGTCGGAACGTTACTATTTAAAAGTAATTCATTACCATTACACATTACTTCGTCGAAATTGTAATGCATTACAATTACTAATTACTTTTTTCAAAAAGTAATGCATTACAATTACTAATTACTTAATAAATGTAATGCATTACTTTTAACGTGACATTTCTTAAATTTCTAATTGTAGCTGACAGATTTTGAGATCTGCAGTGAATTGAAACATACGTCATTCCAGACACACGGCCAACTCTAATTGGAATTTAAAAAAATGCCACGTTATAAAAAAACTGTAGGTATATTATTTTAAAACAGTATATTTATTATTTAATTTTAATTTAATTTAAATAAAATGAGCGCATAATTTTTCTGATCGGCTGGTCTATTTTTGGGGAAAAACTGATTACCCGCTGGGGGTGTGTTAAGTTAGCCCCCCCCCCCAGGTGTTTTTTTTTAAATATTTTCTTCCTGAGCGCAGTGGAGTAAAACTGAATACGGCGCATTTGAGCGCATACTGGGCGCAATACGGATTTACAAAAATTTTTGGTATTAATTGAGTGGGGGGGGGCTGCTGGGAAAACCTCTCGAGATCCTTAGGGGTACTAGGAGGCTAGCGCAAAATAAAACAAATACGGCGCAAATGAGCGCATAATTTTTCTGATCGGCTGGTCTACTTTTGGTGGAAAACTGATAAATATTTTCTTCCTGAGCGCAGTGGAGTTAAACTGAATACGGCGCATTTGAGCGCATAATGGGCGCAATAGGGATATGCAAAAATTTTTGGTGTTAATTGAGTGGGGGGGCTGCTGGGAAAACCTCTCGAGATCCTTAGGGGTACCTACTCGGAAGCTAGCGCAAAATAAAACACACACGGCGCAAATGAGCGCATAACTGAGTGAGTAACAATCAGCCTTGGGTTCCTCAAAAAAGCAATTCGAAAAATTAAACGTTCAGTGAGCCCCCCCCCACTGTTTTTTTTAAAGGGCTTTCGAACCAGAGCAGCGCAAAAAAATGTGTTGGGGCGCAAAGAAGCGCATAACGAGCGCAATATTTTGATATAATTTTGACATCGATATTTTGAACGGGGGGGGGGGGGGGCAACTTAATCGACCCGACATTAACGTTGCTTCAAACTTGGCCAGCTGATGCATTATAGCAATTTGATTATTATCGTTTGATGCGGCATTTTGTATTTGATTGAAAATCTGTTGCTGATTCTCCACAATGCTTCTTCGTCATTTACATGACTCTGGGCGATGATAACATTGCTAACCGTCGGTTTTCTGCCCTAGCTGACACTTCGAACAATCAGTCAGTTTGCCCGGCACTTTAGCAAAGACTTTGCAGTCAACTTGCTGTCGATAAACAGTTAACTATTTGAATTTCGCACATGAGCAGTAACTGCAGGCGCTTAAATGTGCGCTATTGGAAACCCTAACCACGGGCTTCATCGCTTCTTTTCTCAATTTCTTTCCGTCATTCACGGTGATGATAAAGATCGAAACGTTAGGCGAAAATGAAATGTGCACATATCTGCTCGATAACCGTATTAAAACGCAAAGTTTGTTGAAATGAAGTCCAACCCAAAAGTGATCGGACTAGTACATGATTGTGTACATGTGAATGTGAGATACTATACAATACGCCTGGGGCTGCGATGACTTTATAACACGTTTATTCGGTCGCGGTAGTAGGTGGCGCGTATGTTTACTCTAGTTGTATTCGGTTCTGTTGTGGTGCTTCTAGTGATCTCATAGGGCTATTGGAACGGTCGCACAAAGAAGCACAACGAATCTGGAAGGATAAAGAATTTTAATCTACGAATAAGATTTTGGTGAGCACAACATATTTATTTATACTGTAAGATTCATTACAAAATGGTGCAACGACACTGAACAGACAGGCGCATTAAGGTGGTGCAAGTTTTAAGCGGTATTCACTTGGCGACGCTACCAATTCTTGCAATTCTTGACAGATATTCGATTGAGTGCGTACTGCAGTTTGTGGACCTGTGTGAAGTTAGCAAGTGAAACCTTGCTGGCAAGTATGATTTTACAATCGCCCAGCTGAACCATGCTCGCATGCACCTGCCGGCCTTAAATTCGGTTTCTTTCCACCGCCGACAACAATAGGGCCCACAAAATACACAGGGACAACCATATAAAACTCACTCTGTTGGGCTGGGACCGGTTTTCTTTAAATAAAATCAAACCACTGTCAAAAATCGCGTAGGTTATGTTTACAAGTCAAAACCCCGTTTGGGGAAACCGTAACCGTCACGTTGGCGTCATGGTAGCGGCAAATTTAAATCTCGCGTTAAATTCACCGCGACGAGCGCTTCCCAAGCAAAGATCTCGACCAAATCGGACACACACGCAGTGCAAGAGACCCCCTTTCGATTGAGCATAGTGCCATTCGGGTACAATTACTGTAAGTGTACGAAAAAAATTAAAAACTGGGCAAATGAGTGGATTTTGGAGTACTTCGGCACTTGCCAAGTCCTTCCCATTCAAATAACTCATCCAAAATTGGCACACATGCAGCACGAGGGACGCCCTTTCGATTGAGCGTAGTGCCATTCGGGTACAATTACTGTAAGTGTACGAAAAAAATTAAAAACTGGGCAAATGAGTGGATTTTGGAGTACTTCGGCACTTGCCAAGTCCTTCCCATTCAAATAACTCATCCAAAATTGGCACACATGCAGCACGAGGGACGCCCTTTCGATTGAGCGTAGTGCCATTCGGGTACAATTACTGTAAGTGTACGAAAAAAATTAAGAACTGGGCAAATGAGTGGATTTTGGAGTACTTCGGCACTTGCCAAGTCCTTCCCATTCAAATAACTCATCCAAAATTGGCACACATGCAGCACGAGGGACGCCCTTTCGATTAAGCATAGTGCCATTCGGGTACAATTACTGTAAGTGTACGAAAAAAATTAAAAACTGGGCAAATGAGTGGATTTTGGAGTACTTCGGCACTTGCCAAGTCCTTCCCATTCAAATAACTCATCCAAAATTGGCAAACACGCAGCACGAGGGACGCCCTTTCGATTGAGCATAGTGCCATTCGGGTACAATTACTGTAAGTGTACGAAAAGAATTAAAAACTGGGCAAATGAGTGGATTTTGGAGTACTTCGGCACTTGCCAAGTCCTTCCCATTCAAATAACTCATCCAAAATTGGCACACACGCAGCACGAGGGACGCCCTTTCGATTGAGCATAGTGCCATTCGGGTACAATTACTGTAAGTGTACGAAAAAAATTAAAAACTGGGCAAATGAGTGGATTTTGGAGTACTTCGGCACTTGCCAAGTCCTTCCCATTCAAATAACTCATCCAAAATTGGCACACACGCAGCACGAGGGACGCCCTTTCGATTGAGCATCGTGCCATTCGGGTACAATTACTGTAAGTGTACGAAAAAAATTAAAAACTGGGCAAATGAGTGGATTTTGGAGTACTTCGGCACTTGCCAAGTCCTTCCCATTCAAATAACTCATCCAAAATTGGCACACACGCAGCACGAGGGACGCCCTTTCGATTGAGCATCGTGCCATTCGGGTACAATTACTGTAAGTGTACGAAAGAAATTAAAAACTGGGCAAATGAGTAGATTTTGGAGTACTTCGGCACTTGCCAAGTCCTTCCCATTCAAATAACTCATCCAAAATTGGCACACACGCAGCACGAGGGACGCCCTTTCGATTGAGCATAGTGCCATTCGGGTACAATTACTGTAAGTGTACGAAAAAAATTAAAAACTGGACAAATGAGTGGATTTTGGAGTACTTCGGCACTTGCCAAGTCCTTCCCATTCAAATAACTCATCCAAAATTGGCACACACGCAGCACGAGGGACGCCCTTTCGATTGAGCATAGTGCCATTCGGGTACAATTACTGCAAGTGTACGAAAAAAATTAAAAACTGGGCAAATGAGTGGATTTTGGAGTACTTCGGCACTTGCCAAGTCCTTCCCATTCAAATAACTCATCCAAAATTGGCACACACGCAGCACGAGGGACGCCCTTTCGATTGAGCATAGTGCCATTCGGGTACAATTACTGTAAGTGTACGAAAGAAATTAAAAACTGGGCAAATGAGTGGATTTTGGAGTACTTCGGCACTTGCCAAGTCCTTCCCATTCAAATAACTCATCCAAAATTGGCACACATGCAGCACGAGGGCCGCCCTTTCGATTGAGCATAGTGCCATTCGGGTACAATTACTGTAAGTGTACGAAAAAAATTAAAAACTGGGCAAATGAGTGGATTTTGGAGTACTTCGGCACTTGCCAAGTCCTTCCCATTCAAATAACTCATCCAAAATTGGCACACACGCAGCACGAGGGACGCCCTTTCGATTGAGCATAGTGCCATTCGCGTACAATTACTGTAAGTGTACGAAGGAAGTTAAAAACTGGGCAAATGAGTGGATTTTGGAGTACTTCGGCACTTGCCAAGTCCTTCCCATTCAAATAACTCATCCAAAATTGGCACACATGCAGCACGAGGGACGCCCTTTCGATTCAGCATAGTGCCATTCGGGTACAATTACTGTAAGTGTACGAAAAAAATTAAAAACTGGGTAAATGAGTGAATTTTGGAGTACTTCGACACTTGCCAAATCCTTCCCACGCAAATATCTCAACGAAAATTATCACGCATGCAGTACAATGGATTTTTGATTAGGTCGGGCCTTGTCATGTGCAAAATTTCAGACAAATCGATTCAGGGACTTGGGTTGTAACGCGATTTTAAAATCCGATAAAAATCTCAATTTTTTTAATTTTCTGCATCGCTGGTGATTTGGAATAGTAGGGGGTGGAGCATTGCACTAGTCCAAACCACCATCGCTGCTGAACGCTGTGACTAGGTTCAACTATTTCTACGTAGAGTTGGTACGACCGACAGCTTTGTGCCGCTGCTGATAAATTATAAATAATATAGTTTTATAGCTCGAGAGGCCAGAACAGAATTCACTTGACTATAGCGTGGCCTCACGTACCATTTTAAGTACTCAGCACCAGGCACCAATCTGAATCATAAAATGACGTTAGTGGTTAAAAAAAAAAAAAAAAAAAAAAAAAAAAAAAAAAAAACTCAGACAAGAGCCAGGCCAAGGGCCCCTACTGCTCATCACCTATGTGCATCGTCAAGGCAAGCCTCCAACGTGCGGTGTATCATCATTGTTTATTTTTTGACGTGTCGGGCTGGAGCAAAACTCCTGAGGTAATTTAAGAAAGGGACTCCTGAGGGGAGTTCCTTAGAGGGGAGACCTGAAGGGTCTGGGGAGCGTTTTGCCTGAGGGGCAAGGAGAGGCATTAGGTGGGAGAGTTCGCTGAAAAAGAAAGTTAACGACGAAATCTTGCTGTGGTCTACCTGCAACATACTAAACATTAGTGGTTCAAGGTGGGTGGATGAGAGCCGTCCTGGGACGACGAATTCTGGAATTCGCTGGGTCGTAGTCGACCGCATCTCTCACTAGCGGATTGGGATGAACCTCTGCTCGAGCAAAGGTTCGTGTGTTTGTTTCAAAGAGGAAGTCTTTGATTGTCGGGAGGTTTGCTTCTTGATGTAGCTGGGTGTTTCGAACGTACCAGGGAGCGTTAAAGGCGTACCTCAGACAACGGTTCTGGATGACTTGGAGTTTTTGGAGTTGCGCGTTAGAGACGTGTCCCCAGGCGCCAGAGCCATAGGTCATGGCTGGTCTAACCACAGCCTTGTAGAGCCTCAGCTTATTCTCGAAAGATAAGCCGCTGCTTCTACACAGCATTGGATAGAGGTGGCCAACTACCATTTTGGCTTTGGCGACTGAGTAGTCCACGTGAGGAATGAAGCTGAGTCGTCGATCCAGCTTGACCCCGAGGTACTTGACCTCGTTGTGCCACTGAATCTCCTCCTCGTCCATCGTCACATGGCCGTGCGGCACTTCTCTTCTGCGCGAGATGAATAGGGCGGAGCTTTTCTCGGGATTGACGACGATGCGCCAGCGAAGAAAGAATTCGCTCAGGTTGTCAGCTGCTTCCTGAAGGTATTGGGTAAGCAGCTGAGGGCTACGGGAGTGTGCTAGGGTGCACGTGTCGTCGGCGTAGACGGCCAAGGTGGAGTTTGGGCTGCGTGGCATGTCTGCCACGTAGAGGGCGAAGAGAGTTGGTGAGAGTACAGAGCCTTGTGGGACACCTGCCTCGAGAGGGTGCTCCTCTGAGAAGGAGTTTTGAATTTTGGCTCTGAAGGAGCGACCGGACAAGAAGGAGTTGATGATCTGGACCATCGACGCGGGGATTCCGGCATGAGCGAGCTTATAAATAAGTCCCTCATGCCAGACCGTGTCAAAAGCTTTTGAAACATCAAAGAAGGTAGCGCCTACTACGTGACCCCAGTCAAGCCATCGTGAGGAGAGCTCTGTGACTCTGATCAGTTGATCGGTCGTGGAATGTTTGGGTTGAAAGCCGAACTGTTCCTGGGGAATGATACCGAGATCGGAGACAATCTCGGTGAGACGAGAGCGAATGAGGCGTTCAGCAAGTTTGCTGACACCAGAGAGCAGTGAGATTGGCCGATGGTTCTGAGGGAACTTTCGGTCTTTGCCGGGTTTGGGGATGAAGATTACGTTGGCGCATTTCCACCGGCGTTGAAAATCCCAGTCAGAGCGACGATGGCTTTTTTCGGAAGATTTTTGAGGGCAAGATTGGGAATCTGGTCGGGGCCTGGGGCTTTCCTCGTTTTGAGGCTGGATATTACCTTAAAGACTTCCTCCGGGGAGGTGTGGCGAATGTGATCGTCGTCTTCCGGGGCTTCCTGGCAGAAAACTTCGGCGAAGTCTTCCACTAGGTCGTAGTGGTCGAGATCTGCGTCCTCCGGTATCGGGACCCTGCATTGCAGTTCCAGACATTCGGCGAACACCTCGGCTTTCTCCTCCTCCCGGAAGACGAGTCCTCTGGGGCCGTGAATTGCCGGGAGTGGCTTGCGGTCGTTTCGAAGAGTCTTGGCCAGTTTAAACACAGAACTGTCCTCGATGTTCAGGGACTCCAGGTGGGTCTGAAAGTTCTCGTTACGGAGATCCTTCAGCGCGTACCTGACTTGGTGAACCAGGTTGTGAAACCTGGTTTTGTCGATCCGGGCTCCCGTTCTGTCGGCAGTCTTTTTGGCCTCTCTTCTCTCTCTTACCAGGGCTTGGATGTGAGGGGGAAGACGAGGGGGCTTGTTGGGAGGTCTGGGGAAGGTTCTGGTTGAAGCGTTGAGGGCTTCGGAGATTTTCAACTCGAATGATTCCACAGCCCGGTTAAGGTCTGCAGTATCATCAATAGTTGGAATCGGTCCGAAGTTTTCCTCAACGTTTCTGCGGAAGGAAATCCAGTTTGTGAATTTCCCTGTGGGATTGATGGGATCATTAGCCTCGTCGCCGATGTGCATCAGGACGGGGTTGTGGTCTGAGGAGAGATCGCTGATGGCAGTGAGGTCGATTTGGAGGGGGACATTCTTGACGATGGCGATGTCCAGCGTGTCAGGCAGACCTGACACGTAGTTGTGGTGAGTGGGCTCCTCTGGAGCCAGGACCTGATAGTCGTTGTCATCAACGAAAGTTCGCAGGTTGCGACCGTTTGCGTTGTTGACTCGACTGTGCCAGTCTGTGTGCTTGGCATTGAAATCGCCTGCCGCGATGATGGAGTTGCCACTGTTCAGGAGGGTTAGAGGTCCTCGGACTGTTTCGACGACGATGCCTACGGCTTCCAGTCTGTGTAGTTCTGGCAAAGCTGAAACATAGTGTTTGATTTGATGACTTACATAGATGGCCGTTCCCCCTCCTGGGCCAGTCTGTCGGTCTCTGCGATGAAGAGTGAAACCACGGATTTTCGGATCTCGGTGGTTTTCCCTGAGGTGGGTCTCGTTGACGAGCACGATCTCCAGGTCGTGTTCATGAATGAACACTTCCAGTTCGTCGCGCCGGACAGCGAGACCATTTGCGTTAAAAAACGCAGCCTGAAGGGATTTGATCCTACTCGGCCGTGGATTCATTCTTGTTGGATTGTTTCCATGAGTTTCACCAACAACGGAAGAATGTTGGTGGCGGCTTGTTTGGTGCTCTCCGAAGACGATACCATTTGGCAGATTTCCAGGAGAAGTCTGGCCCTGGAGTCGCAGGTAGCGGGTTCCACACGAGGTTTAGTGCGGGGAGCTGGTTTTGGGGAAACAGGCTTTGAAGAGGAGCTCTGTTTGGGGGCGGCGGCCTGCTTCGGGGCTGAAGCTCCTGATGAGGTGCCGTTGGGCTTCGAAGGCTTGGAAGCCTTCTTCTTCGATGGGGGAGAGAACCTGGGGCACCCCCTGTAACTGGCGGGATGAGCGCCTCCACAGTTGGCACACTTCGGAGCCTCCACCTCCGTTTTCCCGCAGTCCTTAGTGAAGTGGTCGCTACCGCACTTGACGCACCTAGGATTGACTCCGCAGGTGCGCTGGCCGTGGTGGAAGAGCTGGCAGCGGTGACACTGCGAAACCTGTGAGGGTTTGTTAGCCGGTTCCACACGAACGACTAGATTCGCCAGTCTGGTGATGGCGAACATCTTCGCTTTCTCTTCTATTGGTACTTCTACCCTGAAGAGAGGGAACGGAGTTTTGGTGTATCGATTCACCAGTTGTTGGATCGAGTTGGGGTGGATGCCGATATCCAGCAGTTCGTCAGCAACCTCGGCGGGGGTGAAATCTCTCGGGAGGCCGCGGATGACAGTTTTGGCTGTTCGGTTGTCGGGGTCGTTGTAGGAAAAGTACTGGATCTTGTACTTGATGAAGAACCGGACCATGGCTCGGAAGTCGCCAGCTGTAGCAGGGAAGATCCGGATCCCTAGCTGGCAGGTCTTGGCTTTGGTATAGTTGACCTTCTCTGTCCTGAAACTGGCCGAGACGGTCAACCACTTACCTGGTTCCTTCATTACTATTTGGGGGACTTTTGAGGGTTCAGGGCCGGCCTCCGGGGAGGGGGGTGCCTGGGATTGTTCCGAGTCTCCCGGTAGGGTTTCCTCGGAAGGGGCCTGCTGTGGAGTGCTCTTAATAGCAACCCAGCGGGGGGGGACGTACTTCGGGGTGGCAGCTTTGGGGGCGGCAACATTGGGGGTGGCACTCGTGGAGGTGACACTCTTGGGGGTGGTACCCTTGGAGGCGGTGCCCTTGGGGGCGGTTGCCTTGGGGGCGGCGCCCTTGGAGGCGGTACCCTTGGAGGCGGTACCCTTGGGGGTGGCGCCTTGCAGCTTGGGGGCTGAAGTTCCGGGGGAGGGAGAGCTGCGCCCCTCAGTAGGGGTCGCTTTCTCCTTCGCAACGCGTTTGGTCGGGGGCTCGATGGCGGCGGCATCTTCCTCATCGTGGGCCGGGGTACCGTTGTCCAGCTCCATCAAAGTTACGAAACGGTTTGCCGTTTCGAAGTTAGGGGAGGCTGGCTGAAATGGGGGGGGGGATTTACACTTACGCTTTCTCGCGATGTCCGTGAAAGCTTCGGTGACTGAGCTGGAGGTGGACCTAAAAGAAATTTGGGACCCAAATGAGCGGACTGAGACGATATCTTCATCTTCGCCAGTGATGGCGTCGATTCTGGCGTCCAGTCTTCCGGTTTGTTCGGCGAGGTGCTCGTCCATAGATTTTAGAGAGGACATGATTTCCTCCCTGAAATCGCCGAACATTCTCGCGATCGTCTGGGTGAGCATGGAGGCGAGAGCTGCATTCTCCCCTCCTAACACTGGTTTGGGGGCACCCTCCATCTGAGTTGATGTTGATGCCATGGTGTTGATGGCTCGAAGAACCGTTTACCGAATTCGGAAAATTCTCATACGAGATGTGAATTTTCCTCGCTTCGACTGCGTTGAGCTGGTGAGAGCACCCGAGAACTACCACGCTTGTCGTCAATCCGGAATTCTACACACGCGAAGTTAAGCAACTTCGCGTGTGTCGAAAATCTGGATGGGTGACCGAGATTCGCTTTATGCAAAGTTAAGCAACATTACACGAAACGAAACTTGGAAGGGTGACTTCAAACAGTGGAGGTAAACGAGGGGCGGACGGCAGACTAAACACTCTTCAAAAGAACCGAAATAAATTTCGGCTCCCTGAAGTGAGCTAGGGGCGGACCGCTGACTGAACACAAAGGAACACTCGGATCGCTGTGAAGCACGCTAGGATTGGCACGTCTGACACGCACCAACGAACGGACACAACTGAGCACGACGTTAGTGGTTAAATCTTGCAGTAAGCTTTATACCATTGAGAGGTTTTATGCGCAGCTAATTGTTCCATGCGCGCCATCTGTCGGCGACAAACTTCAACCTGGATATGAATCGCATATTCTGGATTTCATTTGGATATTCATTGTAACGTGTGTCATGTATGTATGTTAATGTGGTGAAAATATGGCGAGGCAACTCCATCAGGAATATTCAAATGTTCATTTGACATACGGACGCATTTCAGAATATTCCTGGAGATGATATGAACTTATTCTTCCCGCATGCAAATGTTTATGGCAAATACATGCAGGGTGTTCCAATGAAAAGTATCCACCCCAAATATTTCGTAAACTAAATAAAATATGAAAATTCGCTCGGACAGGTCGATTTTTATTTGGAGGGGGACACTTAAATCCGTGCTTGGCGAAATTTCAAAACACACTCCCTAACCCCTACCTACCCTCACTTCAACATTTTAAATGGCAACCCCCCACTTGTGATACATCATTTGAAAGCTAATTTCATTGCCAATCTAACGTTGCAACAATTTTTGATATTTGTTCAACTCTAGCGCCCACTATGGTCAAATTTTAAATTACATTAGGGCCCTTTTGTGATACGTCATTTGAAAGGGTTTGAAATTCTCTGTAAACTAATGCAAGAATTTTTGAAATCCACCCACTCGTGCAAAAGTTACATTGAAAAACATGAGCTGGTTCTGGGCTTAGGAATCCTTCAAGATTAGGCTGTAATTTTTGAACGAATGGATAGATTAAAAAAATTCTTGCATTAATTTACAGATAATTTCAATCTCTTTCAAACGATATATCACAAAGGGCCCTAATGCAATTTAAAATTTGACCAAAGAGGGCGCTAGAGTTGAACAAATACAAAAAATTGTTGCATGGGTTAGATTGGCAATGAAATTAGCTTTCAAATGATGTATCACAAGTGGGGGGTTGCTATTTAAAATTTTGAAGTGAAGTGAAATTTTGATAAGGGTAGGTGGGGGTTAAGGGGTGAGTTTTGTAATTTCGCCAAGCATGGATTTAAGTGTCCCCCTCCAAATAAGAATCGACCTGTTCGAGCGAATTTTCATATTTTATTTGGTTTACGAAATATTTGGGGTGGATACTTTTCATTGGAACACCCTGTATAATATTCGGTATATTCTGAATACAAAATGGACATTTTCTGAATATTTAGGGAATATCTTGTGCTATCTGGGTACATGATGGAGCTAAATCCCCTAAGGTCTTTACAGCCTTTAAGATTGTCAAACCAGATCTTCGGTAACATCTGAGTTCGGAGAAGGTGTACCTAGGTACGTAAAATATTGAAACAGAAAAGGTTCATATTCAATCTAAATGTGTTGTAAACTTAGGTGTAGGGATACCTACTCGTACCCCAGATTAGCACCAAATTCTCGACCGAAACAAAAATCAAGGCGGGCTAGAACTCCTTCAGTCGCGCTTTAAGAAATGTGCGGTTTCCATATCAAGGAATATGGAATATGGAATTAGAATTAAAGGCGCTACATCCACAAACATACAGGAGCACAAAAATACCAGAACTCAAGAACTACTCAGCGTATCAAGGCAGAGTTTGGTGTGGTAATTACCAGTGACAACTGAAGTCAGTAAATAACCAAGGAGTTATGTAGCACCGGAAAAATAAACTCACCCCTGTAAATCATAAAGGGGTGAAATCATGAGGGGTTGAAAACTTGAGTCTATAAATTACCTTAATTTTTCAACGAATTGGATTAGACTGGTAAAATTGAAAACACAACTTCCTTTAGAGCTTGTGATGAAGCCCTGTAGTTTGACACAGAGAAGCAAAACTGTGAGATCTTACTCACTGCATCTTCGAGAAAGGAAGAGTGAATTTTAGGAAAAATTTATCGAAGGGGATGAAAGTTAGGGGTTGAAACTCGAATTTTCACTGAATAATGTAGGGATAGCTTTCTATGCTTTCTATTGATGGTGTAAAAAAGGTCTTATTCATCATTCGCGAAAAAAGACCCTTAAAGGCGGTACAACCCCCTAACATGCCGAAACACAAAAATGCGAGAGCTCAGAAACTGCTCAACGTATCAGGGCTGGATTTGGTGTGGTAATTTACAACGACAGTGTAGGTGGATAGGCAAATTTTCATAATGATCTAACAAGGGGGATGAAATTTAAGGGTTGAAACTGGAAATTTTTTCATGAAAGAGGTGGAATAAAAAGATTCTGAAAAGAAATCACATATATTTCAATTGGTTACTGAAATATACTGAAAAGACTGAAAATTGGCAGCGTGTTGTAACCTGGTTACTAGTCGGCAGGATCACTATGAAATTTATGGTTCCCTTACATTATCTTCCAGGAACAAGAAAGTGAATAACGACCAAAACCAAATCCTAGGTTAAAATATGACATCTTTCAATTTTTTCAGTATATTTTAGGAACTAAGTCAGATATCTTCAATTTCTTTTCAGATTACTAATCTAGGTACACTGAAAGACTAATCGCAAAAAAATTTATCTATTTATCTTTCACCTTAGGTAAGTATAGGTATTCGAAATGTAAATTTTTCAAAAATTAAAATGGCTGCCATTGGCCTCTGTCCCGCAAGATTTATTGCAGACTTCCGTTTTAGTAATCTCCAGCATGAAAATAGCTATGAAATAGCTAAACTAAGTATGCTGAAATGACATATGCCAAATGTTCACCGCCTCCATTCACCTTCAAGAACGTGCATACCAAGCTTCAGCAAGATACATCAATCCGTTCTCAAGTTTTCCGACTGACAGACTAGACGAGCGAGCGAGCGAGCTAATAATCAAACACAAGAGTAGGTACCTCAGCATTTTGCTACGGCACTAAAAGGAAGGGGCGAAGTTGTTATGTTTCGAGAGAGAGATCCTTGGAAAACGAAGAGTAGGATGCAATGAAGAGCTAGGGGTGATGTGCAATGATAGCAATATATACAATTAGAAAGGGGGAGTGTATGCCAGCAATACTAATGTGGGCCGCACACGGAACAGAACAGTGAAGAAGGTCTTAGAGCGCTTTGTAGGTACCTAGTTGGGACAAAGGGGGGAAAGGAAGGCCGAAGCAGAGATGGGAAGAAATATCAGGAGGGCATTGCAAAAAACCTTAAGATCGATGGATCGAAGAGATTAACAAGTGACAGAAAAGACTGGATGAGTGTCGTGAAGGACGCCAGTAGCCCTAAATGGGTCGTGAAACGCAGATAAAGAATGAATGGGCCACTTTACATCATCTCTGAGTAATGAAAACTCAGGGTTGGTCGTCAGGACAGTCTCATTGGTTGTGGCATAGCAACGTACCCCGAGTTATGCAACCGCGGGGTACATTGCCATGCCACAACCAATGAGACCGTCAATGTCGTAACAATCAACCATGAGTTTTTCATAACTCGGACATGGTAAAACTGGCCGTAAGTAAAATACCACATAACTGGGTAGGTAGGTACCATATCGTGATCAGAAAAAACGATTACAGCCACGTGCTAGACACAAGCATTTCCATCAAAATTTTGGAAAATGCTTGTGTCAAAAGTCACATCGCTGTACCTACTCGTTTTTTCTGATCACGATGGTGCCTAACCCAAGTAGCACACCATGTAGAACCGATGTAGGTTATAAACTGATTAAATGTAGTTTCCATATATTTATTCAATATAAAATCGATATAAAATGTTAACGCTTTGAGAGATGGAATGCATATAGGCTTCTATATAGAATGCATGTAGAATCTATCTCATTTCCATGTGAAAACCAATATAAGCAACATATTGCAAAATACATGGGGTAAATGTGGATATCAATATGGAATTTATATTTTAATCTAGAGAGGACCGATATAGGGCAAAATACATATATACTTGTTAACCTTAAATCTTTTTATTGAATCAATATTTAATTTATTTTGTTAGTACAATGATATAAAACAACACCAGACTATAGCTCCAAAATCCAAATTTGACTTTATTTTATTAACACCACACACCAGACGACAGCACAATGCGTTTTTCTCTAGTTCAATCAAGTCAAGACAAGGCAATTGAGTAGAGGGTAGGTAACAGGGACGCCGGAAAAGAACACCACACTAGACTAGCTCCAACCAAAATACAAATTTGATTTTATTTTATTAACACACACCACACAGCACAACGCGTTCTGATCAAGACGACAAGACGAGGCAATTGAGTAGAGGGTAACAGGGACGCGTAGGGAGCGTCGGAACAACAAGCGGCAACCACAATGGCATCCCTTCGCTGAAAAAGTAGTGCCGAAATTTTTGGCTCGAAACTTTGAAAGTGATGGCATGTCTGATCCTATATTCTCAAAATGAATATTATTCTTACATTTCCAGATAGGTACTATTGCAAGTTTAGTTTTCTCTTGAAATCGGTACTTCAAGGAACGTGATTATTTGGGATGCGAAAACGTACTGCGTAGGAATAACAAGTGACAACCGCACAGCGCACGGCACAATGGCGTGCCTTCGCCGGAAAAGTAGTACTGAACTTTTTTGCTTGAAACTTTGAAAACTATTCCACCAATACCTGGCAAATGTTTATCCACAGTCCCATTCGAGACACTTGTACATATTTCAATCTCTTGCAAAATTTGCTTGTTCAGGCAAGAAACTCAAATCTTGAAGTATAGGTATAAGTTCCAAGTTGATTCTATGTAGCACCATCCTGGAATTTTCCATGCCGATTCCAAATAAATTGAGACAATGGTACAATATTAAATCGTCCATAAAATAGCCCCCGATCTAGCCTATATAAAATACTTCGAACATTTTGATATTGATCCTATGTATTACCATCGATATAGATTGTATTTATAGGCATGATACAGGCCAAATCAATATAAAAGTGTTCATGTCTATTCTATATAGAATCAATCTGAGAAATATTTTTGTAGCCCATGCCCTGCAAGCTCTTGACAAAAGCTTTCTTATACACATCAGTCTCTTGTTGTGAACTTCCGAACGTATTTACAAAATAAAAAGTTCTACTGACCATATTCGCAATGCCTAGACACCAATGATTTTTCGAAGTAACAAGGAAAGGCATGAGAAGAATATCGGATTTCGGTATGGAAACATGCTTAAGAGACAAAATGTCATTTAAAAGAACGAATGCACTATTTGTTGGGTCTAAAAAGCTAGTACTTGTAGCTGCATCTAAGTTGAAGACATCCATGACGGTATCCACAAGCCAGTTGGTTACCCATGAACCCGAATTTTGGCCTTTATGATAGAGGGAATCGAAATCTGTAATGGTTAGTTTTTTATAACCGGGCACCTTGGAGTAGTGGCCCACCATATACTCCTGGCCCCGAAATACGTAATAATTGTTGGTGGCCACGAGGCCATTGTCTAGAAATGACAGTCTAAGCGTGTTCTGAGACCCCGCCGCTGAAGGTAATGTATTAGTACATTTTTTAAAGTAATTGTGCGCAAGTTTTTTTTTTTTGTTCCATAGTTCTACAGCTTCCATCGGTTCTGTATCCTTATTGTTTGCTTTACAACTTTTATGTGAAGTTTTAGAGCCTATAGCTAGTCGAGACTTGGGCACATTTAAAAGAGCTCGTTTGACAATTCCAAGGACGGTCTCTCTATCTGCCCTTAAGAATCTCGAGCAGCGCATGTTGCCATGGTCAACAACAATTGTCTTCAGCAAACCATTAAAATTTTCCACAACAGCATTGCTGTATCTTTCGTGCTTTTTGGTGTCAATTTGAGTGAAAAGCGGAAGGAATGGCATATATTTCTTTAAAAATAATTCCGCCAATTCGGGATTGTAAAGGTGATTTCCTATTATGTTGCTAGTTTTGTTACTCTCATTCAACGCTTGCATTTTAACTGCGTTAAGTTGCTTAAAATGTTGGTAAAATTTGCTTTTTTTGTAGAGCGCAGCACTGGATTTTTTGTCGAAGTTAGTATTGGATGAGGTGGAATTCAACTTACAGTCATCGTCGTGATTAAGTATGGTAACGTCTTCCTGTAACATTGTTATCTTGCCGTATGTTTTTACATTTAACATGTAGGAACAGGACACTTCTATTAACAACAAAAACCAAACTTCAACATCTTTCAAGGTTTTTTTGGAGAAAACTGACGCCAAGAAATGCTTATATGTATGTGTTTGATTTTTGTTGTCTTTGCATAGGTTTTTGATGTCTTCTGCAATACACTTCATTAAGTGCGCACAGCATAACTTAATCAATATTCTCGGTTTTTTTGTAGCTGCGTCCACGATGTTTGTGTATATAATATTGACGTAGTCTGCAAGATCATCCTCTTTAACCCACTGATGAACTATGGCGTTCAGAAAGGCCCAACTAAAGTCCACAACTACTACGTCGATAATTGGCCAAGGAATTTTATTTGCCCTTGAAAAACATTCAAAAGCCAACAGCCATTCCGAAATGGAGGCTGCAGTATGTTGGCAGGTTACCATTTCGAGTATTGGACACACTTCTTTGATTGCATCCACGTGTACTACGCCTGCATAGTAGAAGACACGTTTTTGGGTGCCTGGAGGAGGATGGACTAAGCTACCCGTGGCATCCAAATGTAAAACTAAAAAACCATTAACGCTTTTTAGCTGCTTCAATAAATTCAATTGCTCAACACTAAATACATAAACAGTGAAAGGTCGGAAGATTCTGTATATATAATCGGAATTTTCAACTTGCATTTTAATTAAGTCGATATATTCGTCTTGGTCATAGTCCAGACTTGCCATACTTTCCGACTTAATTTTTCTATATACACAAGCCGATTTGGTATCTCGTAAATTTCCCACCATGATTTGACCCGAAGGCGTAGAATTGACATCTTGGTTCCGAATTTTGTATGGAGTAGATTGCTTAAGTCTATCTGCCAGCAATCTTCTCTCAAATCCTCTGACATATGTCGTTCTCTTCGAGTGGCTGGCATGGTGGTAATTTACAGACGAACTATAAACTTCACCCACTACCTCTGTCGGTTCTACCTTTAAAACTATTTTAAAAAGTTTGCAGTCTGAATGACAACATTGTGCACAAATCGTGTACTTTGTTTTCCCCTTATTAAAAAATGTTGATTTGAAATTTACCGGGCATATGTTATCTACAAGCTCGAATTTTCTCCTTATAGTTAACTGATAATGTGACAGTTTATTATCGGAGATGATGTTTTCAAATTCTGCATGTGCCAAAATGAAGCGCCCTTCCTTAATAGTGCAGTTTTTGTAAGTAACACCTGCCGCTCTCTTACCTGATTTGAGATCATTGAAAGCTCCAATCGGCAAAGTCGTTTTGAACTCGGATTTTTTATTATAAATATTTTTTATAGTATCGGGAATATCGGATATGGTTACAGCTGTAACCATTTTTGAATCTGCTGATGTGTATTTTTCTGATGAACAGGGCACATTGTCAAAGAAGTTTTCATTGTCGTCCATTTCGAGTTCTTTTTCAAACAGTTTTTTCATTTCATTTATTTCAATGATGTCTTCCTGCGAAAATTCAACAGGCTCACATACATTTAAGGAAGTGGACGGCAACTGTAATTCGAAACTAGAATCTAAAGGTATGTTTATTTGCTCATAATCAGTAAAAAAATTCGAAATACTGTACGAATCGCGCAGTATGGCCATCCGTATCTTCAGCTTTCTACTCTTTTTTATTTTTTTCGAACAGTGAGATATACCGTACACATGTTTTCTACATTCATCGAATAAATTGTCGGTAGAAGGCAATTCCTTAAAATAACTATAAGGTTTCCCAGGTCGTGCAGATTTCAAGAACTTTGCAATTTGGAAACTCAGATCTTTTCCTGAGTCGCTTTCTTGAGCTATCCCGGAATGTTCCATATTGCACACAAGTCCTAACCTTGTAAACTATTGCGTACTTATCTATAACTACACGCAATCACAGTAACAATATCGTGAGTTAAAGCGTGTTAAAGATAAAATAGTTAATAATTGAAACTAGGTACTTAATGAAGAAAAAACGGAATTATCTTGAAAAAGATTGATGAAGAACGACGGACTTTTTCGGCACAAATGCTAAAAATTATTTATACATACAAAGGCACCTATAACTTAATATAAATACCCAGTAGCAAGCGAAGACAACTTTTCATCAAATAAAAGAACAATAAATCGAGCACACTTCCATACAACACAGCAGGAATTTTGCAACGAAATGAGGATCATGCCGATCGTGCGAAAAAATAGCGGGAGTTAGCATCGGAACCCGAAGAAATGGCGGGAGTTGAGATCCCGACTGGACGAGACGGATAGAGATAAAACTTCCTTCTGTCCTATTTGGCTTCACGACCTGCATAATGATAATTTATTTTTCTACTGCCTTATTCGAAAGTAGACAATTACTATAGAGATTTGAAAGACGAAAGTTATCGTTTACACACTTCAGTGGTGTAATGAAAATTTTCTTTTCTAGAGAAGAAATTCGTCAGACCACCAATTTGTACGAATAGGTAGACATAGGTAGATCTTTACAATTAACACTTTTATTCAGATAATATATTAATACAATGTACGGTGCAATTACATGGATTATACTTGAAGATTCTGTGAACGGATTAGACTGCACATTAACGGTATTGACACCCAATACTTTATTTGCCACTCCAATTTTATTCTGTATGGAGTCGTCTATGTATCCCTCGGTCACAGTGGAAGACCTCCATCCGCCATCCTCCATCAGTTTGACCACCGGTAACGGTGAAGACGCGTTGCCTCCTAGTTTTGGAACCCGGAATAGTGACGATTAAAATTTCCTCTTTGTCTTGAATATCCTCTGTCGTCATCTTTCCTAGCTCGTCGCAGCGAGATGCTCCGGCGATACCCATAATGAGGCCGACCTAAAATAGAACAATTTATACAGGGTGTTCGGTAGAAAACGCCCCACGCCATAACTCCCTTATTTATGTACCGATTTTAAAAAAATAAAAAGCATTTCAAATGGCTGCTAAAGTACTACAATCTGGGCGTATACCCGAGTTTTTCCAATGTCAACAAAAATGATTAACGACTACCAACTTTTGTTTTTCAAATTGCCACCTGCATATTTTTTGCTCCCATTTGATAGAGGACTCTTTTCTGAATTCATCCATACCATACAAGTCTTTTTTTCTACAGCTATTTATGAGAGAAAAAATTATCAAGTACTGAAATAAATAAATTAAGATCATTTGAAAAATTGCAAGTATGCCATGAAACAATGAAAATGATTTTGAAAACTAATGTCATTTGAGCGTCAGCGAGACAATTACTGACATTTTGGGCATTGTTCATCAAAAATATGGCCACATCACAGGAGGATAGTTGTACATAAATAGCTTTACTGATTAAAAACGCGAAGTAATTTCTAAAATTTATCTGCAGGAATAACAAACAATACAAAAAACCAAATAACAAAGTTTTTTATAAAACGCGGTATGAGTTATTTTACAAATATTGCTCAAAGATATCTCCATCATGTTCGATGCAGAGCTCACATCGTTGTCTTACTTCGCAAGCGGCGTTAAGTATCATGTTTTGAGGTATATCGCGGCAAGCAACCACAATTCTTTGTCTTAATTCATCTACATCTGCCGAACGTGTCAAATAAACCATGTCTTTGAGATATCCCCACAACCAAAAATCGAGTGGTGTAAGGTCTGGTGAACGGGCAGGCCATCGATTTGGTCCATATGTTCCCAACCATTTGTCCCCAAACCTAGTGGTTAACCAGTTTGTACAGATTCTGGAATTGTGCGGAGAAGCTCCATCCTGCTGGAAGTAAATATTGTTGACATCCGCTAACGGTAATTCGTCCAAAAATTCTTCAATATGATTACTTAACAGTTCATAATATTTGTTTGCATTTAGGGCACCATTTATAATAAATGGTCCAATCAATCTGTCGCCAAAAATGCCGCACCATACATTCACACTAAAACGTCTTTGAACATTTCCTGCAACAGTTATTCTGGGATTTTCTCGACTCCAATGACGATGAATGCTTCTGTTGTAAATGCCCTTATTGGTAAAAGTGCATTCGTCTGACCAGATTATTTTTCTATTTAAAATTGGATTGCCTTGCACCATATTTAAATAAAAATTGCAAAATTCCAGTCTTCTAGCTAAATCTCCTTCTTCCAACACGTGCACTCTCTGTGGTATGTAGGAATGAAACTTATGCTTCTTCAGGATTTTTTGCACAGTATCATTCGATTTAGAGAGAGTAGATCCTATCTCTCGAATAGAAGTTAAGGGATCTTCTTCCACGCTAAGCAGAACATCTAACTCCACATTTTCGCCAAAAATACGATCGGTTTGTTTTGGTTTCTTAAATGCTCCGTAAGTCCGTAAATTGACTTCCAACCGCGCAAATTTTCTACGATTCGGAACTTCTCTGTTGGGAAAACGATTTGAGTACAGGCGCGCTGCCGCAGCACTGTTCTTGTGGCATTCAAAATACACTTGCATCATATCTGTGGCGACATTATTATTCATATTTTTGATTGTAGCAAATAATTACAATTTTCAAGCAGGAAAATATTTCTGTGTTGCTGACGCTTAAATGACATTAGTTTGAAAACCGTCATTTTCATTGTTTCATGGCATACTTGCAATTTTTCAAATGATCTTAATTTATTTATTTCAGTACTTGATAATTTTTTCTCTCATAAATAGTTGTAGAAAAAAAGACTTGTATGGTATGGATGAATTCAGAAAAATGTCCTCTATCAAATGGGAACAAAAAATATGCAGGCCGCAATTTGAAAAACAAAAGTTGGTAGTCGTTAGTCATTTTTGTTGACATTGGAAAAATTCGGATATACGCCCAGATTGTAGTATTTTAGCAGCCATTTGAAATGCTTTTTATTTTTTTTAAATCGGTTCATAAATAAGGGAGCTATGGCGTGGGGCGTTTTTTACCGAACACCCTGTATTAATTTGATCAGTTTGATAAATTTTTTTATAATTACCTTTATTAGCAGATAACGGTCATCTGGTGCCTCTAATAGGTTCCCTCGTCAAGACTTTTGATTTTTTTGGCCTGTAGCCCACGCCTTGTTTTTTCAGAAAAGCTATAACCTTCGGAAATTTGCTAATATCTGTGTCTTCCTTCACCATCAAAGGTGCTCTTAATCATGGAGTCTTTACTCCACAAGCTTGACGGCTTCAGCGTTTTGGCGCGTTCGGAAATGTAAGCTTCTGCAGGTTCTGCAATTTTCTTGACGTTCTTCGTAAGGCCCCATTGTTTGAAATGTTCGTAATCCTTTTCATATCTGTCTCGGGACTTGGTAGGTAATAGACTTAGACTCGCTGCATTAGCAGCCTCCTGAATTTCCATATTATCTTCGTCGCTGCTGCCTGATGACATTTTTTTTCGATGCCTTTCTAAAGACCTGTATAAGCCATTTTGTTATAGTTTAGTCTCCATCTTACTACAGGGTTCGAAGAGTTCAGTGGTTGTTTTCGTATACACTACTCGAGAAGAAAATGACTTTTCCACTCTCGTGGGCTTATATCCCTCGGCTTCGCCTCGGGATACAATCATCCCACTCAGTGGAAAAGAATCACTTTCTTCTCTTATCGTGTAATATACCATTACCTGTTTCTATTAGTGGAATGACAGAGGGAGAGATTAAGAAAGAGAAATGCATGAAAAGCCCAACAATACATATTAAGTATCCAGTTTTTAGCGGCGTAACTTTGCCATTTCACCAATATTAGTGCCGCAGCAGAATGCGAGGCACTCTTGTTTCTGATTATTCGCTCGCTCGCTCGCTCCTCGCTCCGTCCGTCGGATAACTTGAGAACAGATTGAGATATGGGGCTGAAACTTAATATACGACTTTGTCTCCCGAAAAGTAAGGGTAGGATTGCTTTTATTGGGCCATCTCGGACCAAGGGGATGGGAGTTAGGGGTTAAAAACCGAAGGATTATTAATGACAAAAATTCGAGAACTAGTGGAGGTATCTTGCTGAAACCTACGCACGTTCGACTTTTGAGTCTGTCAAAGGTGATCGAGTGTCAATTTCGAGGGATAAATATGATGAAATTGGGATAAAAACCATAAAATATGATGACTCCGCAAGGGTTGCACGCAGCTATTGGAAACTTTTAGCAATATTTCAACCCTCCAAAAGCATAATTGGCTTATTTTCGTGTTATTTTTTGTAATTCTACTTAGCTATGATTAGTTTTCATCCCCTTTGAGTTTTCACCCCCTCGGTAATCCATTGAACTCATTTTTATTCAATTTAAATTATGTAGGTATAAGGGGCACATATGACAAGAGAGCCGTTTCAAATTTATTCTAGGGAAACTAAAAAATCTGGAATTTGTAAAAAAAAAACAATCAAAATAAGTTATAAAAGTATTAGGAAATGACTTCTGTTCTAGACCTACCTAATGAATAAATTTCATAGTAGGTAAATAATTATACGTACATGTATGCTCTCATTTACCAAGTTTTTAATTTTTTTCGTACACTTACAGTAATTGTACCCGAATGGCACTATGCTCAATCGAAAGGGCGTCCCTCGTGCTGCATGTGTGCCAATTTTGGATGAGTTATTTGAATGGGAAGGACTTGGCAAGTGCCGAAGTACTCCAAAATCCACTCATTTGCCCAGTTTTTAATTTCTTTCGTACACTTACAGTAATTGTACCCGAATGGCACTATGCTCAATCGAAAGGGCGTCCCTCGTGCTGCGTGTGTGCCAATTTTGGATGAGTTATTTGAATGGGAAGGACTTGGCAAGTGCCGAAGTACTCCAAAATCCACTCATTTGCCCAGTTTTTAATTCTTTTCGTACACTTACAGTAATTGTACCCGAATGGCACTATGCTCAATCGAAAGGGCGTCCCTCGTGCTGCGTGTGTGCCAATTTTGGATGAGTTATTTGAATGGGAAGGACTTGGCAAGTGCCGAAGTACTCCAAAATCCACTCATTTGCCCAGTTTTTAATTTTTTTCGTACACTTACAGTAATTGTGCCCGAATGGCACTATGCTCAATCGAAAGGGCGTCCCTCGTGCTGCATGTGTGCCAATTTTGGATGAGTTATTTGAATGGGAAGGACTTGGCAAGTGCCGAAGTACTCCAAAATCCACTCATTTGCCCAGTTTTTAATTTTTTTCGTACACTTACAGTAATTGTACCCGAATGGCACTATGCTCAATCGAAAGGGCGTCCCTCGTGCTGCGTGTGTGCCAATTTTGGATGAGTTATTTGAATGGGAAGGACTTGGCAAGTGCCGAAGTACTCCAAAATCCACTCATTTGCCCAGTTTTTAATTTTTTTCGTACACTTACAGTAATTGTACCCGAATGGCACGATGCTCAATCGAAAGGGCGTCCCTCGTGCTGCGTGTGTGCCAATTTTGGATGAGTTATTTGAATGGGAAGGACTTGGCAAGTGCCGAAGTACTCCAAAATCCACTCATTTGCCCAGTTTTTAATTTTTTTCGTACACTTACAGTAATTGTACCCGAATGGCACTATGCTCAATCGAAAGGGCGTCCCTCGTGCTGCGTGTGTGCCAATTTTGGATGAGTTATTTGAATGGGAAGGACTTGGCAAGTGCCGAAGTACTCCAAAATCCACTAATTTGCCCAGTTTTTAATTTCTTTCGTACACTTACAGTAATTGTACCCGAATGGCACTATGCTCAATCGAAAGGGCGTCCCTCGTGCTGTGTGTGTGCCAATTTTGGATGAGTTATTTGAATGGGAAGGACTTGGCAAGTGTCGAAGTACTCCAAAATCCACTCATTTGCCCAGTTTTTAATTCTTTTCGTACACTTACAGTAATTGTACCCGAATGGAACTATGCTCTATCGAAAGGGCGTCCCTCGTGCTGCATGTTTGCCAATTTTGGATGAATTATTTGAATGGGAAGGACTTGGCAAGTGCCGAAGTACTCCAAAATCCACTCATTTGCCCAGTTTTTAATTTCTTTCGTACACTTACAGTAATTGTACCCGAATGGCACTATGCTCAATCGAAAGGGCGTCCCTCGTGCTGCGTGTGTGCCAATTTTGGATGAGTTATTTGAATGGGAAGGACTTGGCAAGTGTCGAAGTACTCCAAAATCCACTCATTTGCCCAGTTTTTAATTCCTTTCGTACACTTACAGTAATTGTACCCGAATGGCACTATGCTCAATCGAAAGGGCGTCCCTCGTGCTGCACGTGTGCCAATTTTGGATGAGTTATTTGAATGGGAAGGACTTGGCAAGTGCCGAAGTACTCCAAAATCCACTCATTTGCCCAGTTCTTAATTTTTTTCGTACACTTACAGTAATTGTACCCGAATGGCACTACGCTCAATCGAAAGGGCGTCCCTCGTGCTGCGTGTGTGCCAATTTTGGATGAGTTATTTGAATGGGAAGGACTTGGCAAGTGCCGAAGTACTCCAAAATCCACTCATTTGCCCAGTTTTTAATTTTTTTCGTACACTTACAGTAATTGTACCCGAATGGCACTATGCTTAATCGAAAGGGCGTCCCTCGTGCTGCATGTGTGCCAATTTTGGATGAGTTATTTGAATGGGAAGGACTTGGCAAGTGCCGAAGTACTCCAAAATCCACTCATTTGCCCAGTTTTTAATTTCCTTCGTACACTTACAGTAATTGTACCCGAATGGCACTATGCTCAATCGAAAGGGCGTCCCTCGTGCTGCGTGTGTGCCAATTTTGGATGAGTTATTTGAATGGGAAGGACTTGGCAAGTGCCGAAGTACTCCAAAATCCACTCATTTGCCCAGTTTTTAACTTCCTTCGTACACTTACAGTAATTGTACCCGAATGGCACTATGCTCAATCGAAAGGGCGTCCCTCGTGCTGCGTGTGTGCCAATTTTGGATGAGTTATTTGAATGGGAAGGACTTGGCAAGTGCCGAAGTACTCCAAAATCCACTCATTTGCCCAGTTTTTAATTTTTTTCGTACACTTACAGTAATTGTACCCGAATGGCACTATGCTCAATCGAAAGGGCGTCCCTCGTGCTGCGTGTGTGCCAATTTTGGATGAGTTATTTGAATGGGAAGGACTTGGCAAGTGCCGAAGTACTTTAAAATCCACTTATTTGCCCAGTTTTTAATTTTTTTCGTACACTTACAGTAATTGTACCCGAATGGCACTATGCTCAATCGAAAGGGCGTCCCTCGTGCTGCATGTGTGCCAATTTTGGATGAGTTATTTGAATGGGAAGGACTTGGCAAGTGCCGAAGTACTCCAAAATCCACTCATTTGCCCAGTTCTTAATTTTTTTCGTACACTTACAGTAATTGTACCCGAATGGCACTACGCTCAATCGAAAGGGCGTCCCTCGTGCTGCGTGTGTGCCAATTTTGGATGAGTTATTTGAATGGGAAGGACTTGGCAAGTGCCGAAGTACTCCAAAATCCAATCATTTGCCCAGTTTTTAATTTTTTTCGTACACTTACAGTAATTGTACCCGAATGGCACTATGCTCAATCGAAAGGGGGTCTCTTGCGCTGCGTGTGTGTCCGATTTGGTCGAGATCTTTGCTTGGGAAGCGCTCGTCGCGGTGAATTTAACGCGAGATTTAAATTTGCCGCTACCATGACGCCAACGTGACGGTTACGGTTTCCCCAAACGGGGTTTTGACTTGTAAACATAACCTACGCGATTTTTGACAGTGGTTTGATTTTATTTAAAGAAAACCGGTCCCAGCCCAACAGAGTGAGTTTTATATGGTGTCCCTGTGTATTTTGTGGGCCCTATTGTTGTCGGCGGTGGAAAGAAACCGAATTTAAGGCCGGCAGGTGCATGCGAGCATGGTTCAGCTGGGCGATTGTAAAATCATACTTGCCAGCAAGGTTTCACTTGCTAACTTCACACAGGTAGTTTGTGGTACTAATAATTACAACGGCTGCAGGAGACTTACCAGCAACTGATTGCACCAAATAAATACCTACCCACATGTCACAACGTGCCCTACCTTTCACAACGAAGCAAAATATCCTAAATTGCCTAAAAACATCCATCCATCAAATAACGTGAAAATCACCTAACCAGTCTATCTACTGCAGCCAGCGGCACACCCAGATATTTTTTTCGGGGGGTTCTAATGTCGAAACGATTGCGATTGCGAAAAAAATTATCTCAAGTGAAATTTATTATACAGGGTGTCCCGAAATTAGTGGTCAAAACTTTACCAGTAGATTCTGCTATGAAAAATATGAAAACATGTCTAAAGGGAGCTAAGACCCCTTAAAGGGGCCACTGTTACAGTGTTTTTTTTCTAAATATCTTCAAAACGGTTAAAGATAGCAACGTGAAATTTGGTATATTTACTGTCTTTGAAGCTGAATTTACTACTGTGGAGAAAATTTTAAAATTGGGTCGAAAAATGCTTCCTAAGGGAGCTAGTGTCCCTCAAACAACATGCTTTCCAAGACACTATTTGAAAGACCATAGCTCCCATAGCATTTTTCGACTCATACAAATAAGAACTTTTCTTTCTAGAATGAAATAAGGCGCCGTACTATGAACTTGTTTGCGATATTTTGATGTCTTCCGTAACTAATTTTGGAACCAATGAAAAGCCATTTTTTTAGAAAAGGGCGCATTCTATTGATGTCAAACGAGAGTACCATTTTTACTCAAGAAACCTCAAATTTCTGGAATCAAATTTGAGAAAAAACTACTTACAAAAATGTTTGAGTAAATTTAGTCCTAAACCCCTCCTGTACGAGACGCTTATGATCAAATTTTTTAAATTTTCTCCACAGTAGTAAATTCAGCATCAAAGACTTAGTATAGATACCAAATTTCACGTTACTATATTTAACCGTTTTGAAGATATTTAGAAAAAATTGGCACTCTCGGAGACGGTAGAAACTTCTACTTTTTCACAGAATTTGTAAATGTAGTATTTAACTTTATTTAACCAAGGTCGGGCGTGCGGAGCGGTTGGATGGCTGATGCACCCGGCGCTCATTTATACTAAAATCTAAAATACAAATGTTCTTGACTCCTAAAATGGACATTTTTCGAAAAAATGGCACAAAGGTTTTCGATCCGGCAATGCAACAGCTATCGAATGCGATAATGATATGCCCTTTTGCTAAGAAAAATTCAAAAAGGGGCCTTTTTGTCCCTAAAATGGATGTTTTCTAAAAAATTGCACTAAGGTTTTTGATCCGGCAATATAACAGCTGTCGAATTCGATAGTAACAAAATTTTTTTTTGTAAAAGAAATTGAAACAAGGTCCTTTTGCCACTAAAATGACATTTTTCGAAAAAATGGCGCGAAAGTTTTCGGCTTGAAAAAAAATCAGCTATAAAATCCGGTAATAAAAATATACAGTTATGCATAGGTTTTTTTCACGGCACCATTTTTTGGCCAAAAGGGCACAAGTGTGAATACATTTTTAGAAGCAAAATTCGAAGAGCATTCATATGGTAACGCGAAAAATGGCGGTTTGCATTTAAATTTTTAAAGTTGATGTGCCAAAAAGGCACTTTCCGTTAACCGATGTGGACCAGATTCTAATCAGCACCTACAAATCTCCCACTGAATATGTGTGCCAAATTTCATGTCGATACGTTCAGTAGTTTGAGCTGTAGCGTGATTACAGACAGACAGACAGACACACAGAGAGACACACAGACAGATGTTTTTTCAAAAACACGTTGTTGGGTTCCCAGGACCCTGAAACGTAAAGATTTCATGTTTTTGGCGATTCGATTTTTTTGAATTTTCCGATCGATTCCAGTAACTGCTTCGCGAGCGTAGAAGTTAAAAAACACTTTCAAAGTGGCCCCTTTAAGGGGCCTTAGCTCCCTTAGGACTTACTTTTCGACATATGTTCATAGGGACTTTTTTTTCATTTTATTCATAGGAGAATCTACTGGTGAAGTTTTGACCACCAATTCCTGGACACCCCTGTATAATTAAATAACTAGCGCGTGACCCATATTATAGAAAAAGATGGTGATATTATAGGGTGTTTATGAGTAGAGAGTGACACTAATATATACTTGTCTGAGATATCTTAGAGCCAAGCGTAACTTGAACCAGCCCCATCCATAGCTATACAGGGTGGTCGTTTTATGTTGAGACTGGCAAATATCTCGAAAAGGAAGCATTTTAGAAAAAAATGTTTTGTATATAAGTTTTATGACTTCGAGGGGGAAAATAGAAGGCATCATCGCAATTCTGATTCAAGGTCATTTTCAAGGTCAAATGAAGGTCAACTTGATTTTTTTAAATTGAACCCTGTATTTTTTATTACAGATTCTTATTCCCTATAAAATAACAAACAACTCTCATCTAAACAATTTTTGGATCCGATGGATGTAAATTTTAACCTTTTTCGAAATCCCTAGAGATTCCTTAGTATCAACGGCAAGACAAAACAAATGAACAACCGTTGTAACTGAGCAACGACGAATTCTAGATAAATAAACCACAAAAATTGTTGTAGATTTTGTTTTTGCCATGCCGCTGTTGCTAGGGAAGGTAATGGATTTCGAGGAAGATTAAAATTTTGATTTAAATATCTGAGAAACTATCCATCGGATCCAAAAATAGTTTAGATGAGAGTTGTTTGTTCTTTTACGGGGAACAAGAATCTGTAATAAAAAATGTAGGTTTCCATTTAAAAAAATGAAGTTGACCTTCATTTGACCTTGAAAATGACCTTGAATCAAAATGCCGTCGAGACCATCTATTTTCCCCCTCGAAGTCATAAAACTTTTATACAAAACATTTTTTTCTAAAATGCTTCCTTTCCGAGATATTTGCCAGTCTCAAGATAAAACGACCACCCTGTATTAGATCAATGGTCCAAAAGCACCAGATGTAGTGCATTATTCACCAAAATTGGCAATCCTTATAGACTTCCGTCCGTTGTTTTTGTTTAATAATGAATTTACCTACGCTCCTCGCTCGCTGCAAAATGAGGTCTGTCATCGCAGACCGCTGCCTTTGCCGCAGCCGTGTAATAAAATCTTTCTCGTTGAATATCGTGCTGGGCTTGTAGCCAATGCCCAACAGAATTACAACGAGACGGTCCTTGTTAAACTTCCGAGCCATCACAACCTCATTCAGTAGTGGAGGGTTAGCAGTCAAAAAGTCCTCCACCTTACGCTGTATGTTACCGTCCCCCCAAAACGGCACAACGATGCGCCGCCCTTTCATTTAATACTGTAACAACAATAAATTTTAATGTAGACGTACAATCTCACATTATTTAATGATTTTACCTACGCTCCTCGCTCGCTGC
Source organism: Pycnomerus fuliginosus (assembly GCA_963924575.1). NCBI lineage: Eukaryota > Metazoa > Arthropoda > Insecta > Coleoptera > Zopheridae > Pycnomerus > Pycnomerus fuliginosus. The sequence continues at coordinate 110,465 of CAWUQC010000009.1, read as the reverse complement.
AGAATGAGGTCTGTCATTGCAGACCGCTGCCTTTGCCGCAGCCGTGTAATAAAATCTTTCTCGTTGAATATCGTGCTGGGCTTGTAGCCAATGCCCAACAGAATTACAACGAGACGGTCCTTGTTAAACTTCCCAGCCATGACAACCTCATTCAGTAGTGGAGGGTTAGCAGTCAAAAAGTCCTCCACCTTTCGCTGTATGTTACCGTCCCCCCAAAACGGCACAACGATGCGCCGCCCTTTCATTTAATACTGTAACAACAATAAATTTTAATGTAGACGTACAATCTCACATTATTTAATGATTTTACCTACGCTCCTCGCTCGCTGCAGAATGAGGTCTGTCATTGCAGACCGCTGCCTTTGCCGCAGCCGTGTAATAAAATCTTTCTCGTTGAATATCGTGCTGGGCTTGTAGCCACTGTCCAACAGAATGTCAAGAAGAAGTTCTTCGTCAAAGTTCCCAGCAATTACGCTGAATGTTTGTCTCCCCAAAACGGTATCACGGTGCGTCGCCCCTTGGAAGGCACCCTTTCACTTAACTCTATAACAACAATAAATTTTAATGTAGGTACTTACATAGCACATTATTTAGGGATACGGAAAATTGTTGGCCAGCAACATTGTTCGCCACCAATATTGTAAGTAGTTTTGTTGAGACCCGGAAAATTTAAGGAATTGAAAGGTAAAGGGGCTAGGGTTAGTTGTGAGCGAAATTCTTGACGTGAGTTGTGGGATTGAAATTGTTGGCGTTCAATTAGGTTAGGTTGCCCCCATGTAAATTTTTTGTGCGTTGGGGTTGAAGAGGGAGAGTTATGGGGATGAGATTCTGACGTTTATTTGTCTGTTCATGATGTCGGTAGTTCAAGGTTTAAATTTCCTCCATGCCAATGTTTTGTGTTTGCGAGTTGGAGGGGAGTGAGTTTTGGGGGCGCAATTTTTGCGTTCATTTATTTAGTCTCTTCCGGTTTAAGTGGTCCAAGAGTTATCCTTCATGAGTATTCTGTGTTTGGGGGTTGAAGGGGGTGAGTTGTGGGGGTAAAATTGCTGCTTCAAATTCGTTTTTACACATGCACGCTGGGCACAGTAATATTGTCGGCGAACAATTGAAGTCGCGATAAATTGCTAGTAGCGAACAATTGATGGCGAACAATTGCCGGCGGAAAATTGCGGGCGAACAATTTTCCTAGACCCTATTATTTAATTTGATGTATTACAAAGGGCCGCAATGTAATTCAAAATTCGTCCGTAGAGGACGCTGAAGGTCAACGAATATCAAATAATTTTACAAAATTACGCCAAGCACGGATTTGAGTGTCCCCCTCCAAATGAAAATCGGCCTGTTTCGGCGTTCTTCTCTCAAATCACCGTTCAAGGAACATTGACTTAACTCGCTTGGTATACAGGGTGGTCGTACACTAGCGTCCACCGGAAAAATGACCATCTCCTTTTGAGCTAGAGTCTTGAATTCTTTACAGGGTGTATGGGTAGTAAATTTTCCTAAAAGTAATGGATTATTTGAATAAATCGGAGAATTAATAATTTTGAGGTTCAATCAACAGTGTCAAAACATGACAAGCAACTGACAGTTTTAAATCTCCGATGAACTCAAATGGACACACGGCGAGACCCGACGATTAGATTTTGTTTCACGGTCTTTTCATGAAAAAAAATTACGATTATTTTGCCTTCTGCAGTTTGCAGTTTTTGAACGTCTGGACGTTCAAAAAATTAACTAATCTGGTTAACATAATCTTTAGGCCAAAATACCCATCCCATGGGCAAAAATTATTTATTCCATGAAAATAGCTCAGTTTGAAATCTGGTCACATTTTTCTCGCATTTTTGGGCCAATCAAAAAATTTTTTACGTCATTTGAAGGGTTTTTACTACCCATACATCCTGTAAAAAATTCAAAACTCTAGCTCCAAAGGAAATGGTAATTTTTCCGGTTGACACTAGTGTTGGACCACACTGTATGTATAAATACAGGGTGTTGGTGTTTCAGAATGCGCGCACTAAATTTTAATGGGGTATTCGGCATTAGGTTCTTAGTCGATCCGTGTTTTTGAAAAGTTCCGGGGTCCAATAATAGTTCTCGAATTATAAGAGATTTAAGGGCACCAATCAGATTTCAGCTCTGGATTCCTTCATAAGGCAATTTCATGTTAGATGCACTATTTCCTAGGTTACAAGATACTATCAATGAAATTTGTATTGTTGTGTCTTGTTACCTAGGAAATGGTGCATCTAATATTAAATTACCGTATGAAATCTGATTGGTCTAACTTAAATCTCTTACAACTCGAGGAGAACTATTAGACCCTGGAAATTTCCAAAAACACGATTCGCCTAAGAATTTAATATTGAATACGCCATTAAAACTTAGTGCGAGCGTTCTGATACACCCTGTATAGAACATATGTATTGTATCTAAACTTTATTGGCACATGCACACTGCATTATCAGTATTTGATCAGATTGATCAAAGACTACAGAATGGGGATGATTATATTTTTGGCAAATGAAATTGAATTCAAATTAACTTGGGAAGTGTCACATGAAAAACATAAAACTGCATAAAAACTTACCACTGTTGAAAGGAGTAGCTCCCCCGATGTCCTCCTTCGCCGCCGCTTCGCCGGGGGTAGATGGGGGGGAGTGTTGCGGGGTGATGTCGGCGGCTCCTGGGGTGACAATTGTGGGGGGGGAGTGTTGCGGGGTGATGTCGGTGATGGCGCTTGGGGTGTCGGCGGAGTTCGGGGCGGCGGTTGTGACAGTTGTGGAGGGGGAGTGTTTCGGGGTGATGGCGCAATCTGGGGAGGCGGCGGAGTTCGGGGGGGCGATGGTGGCCCAATTTGGGGAGGCGGCAGAGCTGCGTTCCTCGCTCGCTGCAAAATGAGGTTAGTAACAGCAGGCCACTGCCTTTGCAGCAGCCGTATAACAAAATCCCTCTGGATGTAAATCGTGCTGGGCTTGCAGCCAATGCCCAGCAGAATTACAACGAGACGGTCCTTGTTAAACTTCCCAGCCATCACAACCTCATTCAGTAGTGGAGGGTTAGCAGCCAAAAAGTCCTCCACCTTACGCTGTATGTTACCGTCCCCCCAAAACGGTACAACGGTGCGCCGCCCCTTGGGTGGCCCTCTTTCTTTAGTTAGTTTAGTTAATGCTATAACAACAACAAATTTTAATGTAGGTACAATCGCATATTATCTAATGAATGTACAGTGCCGGCCATAAAATTTCAAACATCAGGGCCAAAGTTAGGTGGTTATTAAGGTCTATCCGAAATCCACATGACTGGGTTTCACCCTATTTCGCCACGGTTATATTTGCCGAAATGTGTGGAGTTGATGCGTGTGTTTATGGGCAAGCATCTATGCCTAGCTAATCATTACAGTTTCAAGTTCCGTATAGTGCGCCGAATGCAGAGAGGTGCGGTGTAGAAGTGTGTTCGCATTCTTTCGAGAAACGGTGAAATTCAGCAGTTCTTTGTTGGAATTTGTTTGTGCATGTCTCTAGCGGTCTTCAGTGCTAAAATTACTGTTGAAAAACTGTCCACTATCACTCCTATCGACAGAGCTCCCTATGCCATTTGCCGTTTTGGTGAGTTTGTTTTATTTCGAGTATGAACGTAAAATTAAACTGATTTTTTTTGCGCAACTACATCTAGGTATGATCCCACGTGTATTTTCCCGTCATATTGTAAAATTTTAAAACCAAATGGGTATGTTTGGAAATAATGTCTAAACCGATCCACCAAGCAAGGAAACCTCGCCTAAAGTTTGCCAAAAACTTGCTGTAGTAAGTGTAAGCTTTGATTAAGTAGTTGACATTGGCTTTCTGCAAGCTTTCATATATGGTGCAATTCTGTAAGGAAAATTCGCTCTGTAGTGGCTCTGTTACAATGTAAAATAACAAAAAATAACAAAAACAACTCCCTTCGAAACCACTTGCGAGTCCTCCACGTTTTATAATTTGGAGATCATTATTAAAACTTGACACTTTTACACAGAATTACTTGTTTATTGAGAGCATGTAGTTTGTGTAGAAATAAATACAATATAATGGTACATGTTAATTTTTGGGCGCTTGGGCACCTTTAATTAGGGTGTAGCAATGTGTAACGGTTCTAATAAAGGTTGGACTGAGAAATAAATTTTTTAACTAGATACACAAAATAGCGATAACTAGGTATCAATTTCAATTGATCTTCGTTTAGCACGGTACCTACGTCATTGTATCGATTTTACACAAAATTCTACAGATAAGAATGGTCTAATTCCTGCCTTTTACCATCGCTGCAACGATGAAAAAAATCTTGTCTTAAAATGCGATTTATCCATCAAGTCCAAATGGTTTTCTGCTATTTATTTAAACTTCAATTCCAGTGAATGTTTAATAGTAGCGCACATTTAAGCGGCTGCAGTTACTGCTCATGTGCGAAATTCGAATAATTCGGATTGTCACCGGTCTAACACCCGGAGCTGGGCCTACAGCGTTGCCACATTGAACAATTGACAATATTTCGGCTTCCAGGAAATTCGCTGCCAATACTTCATGTACAGGGCGGAAATGCTTATTGCAATAAGTGTCGTAGTCTATAAAGTAGTATCGTTGTGATTCCAAATTTGATAAGAGTACTTTTTTCGGAATCAATATCACGAGAGTGAAAGAAATACATGCGACAGTTTGACAACCTTGCACAAATCTACGATGGCAGGTGGTTAGTTGAGCTGCGTCCTACCGTGGTCGTACCTGCGTGCAAGCGACTTCGGTGAGACTCCGGTTGACAGTCCGAATTTTGGCCGCTCATGCGCTGCTATTAAAACACTATGAAATCAATTTTACAAAACCCTCTTGTCCACAAAGTGTTGTTTAAAATGGGTCTGTAATCAAAATTTATCACTACAAATTTACTAAATACCACATATCTTACATATTTTTTTCAAAATGTTCATTTTCAGTATGTTAATCATTTGAAATTGGCAGATTCCAATATTTTTGGTATTTTTTCGCAAAAGTTTCACTTTAATGACAATCAGAGAGAATTTGTCAAATTGACGGTAAATCTGCTCTCGCCACGTTGCCAAATGGTTAGGACATGGCCTGGAACTAGAGACGGCCATGACTGTACTCGCGACGTTTCTGGAGCGATTGAAGACCTATCAAATTTAAGCGTTCAAGATAAATGTATTAATTTTTATCAATTCGTTGGCCCCTTTTCATCGACTGTTGGTTAGGTTTTGATAAAACCCCTTCACTTAAACGTGGAAAGCGTTTCATAAATGCCTCAAACCAATGTCTATCAAGCAACTGGTCTTTAGTGCAAGGAAAACCAGCTTCGGCGATTTTTAGCACCCACGTGACCAAAAAACGTCTTTATCTGCTGTTAGTACAGTTGAAGGTCCCATTTTACGAACAATTGGTGCTCTGCCTAGCGATGTAGTTCTAGGGATGCCAAATTCCTTGCTCGCGCGATACACTGATGTGCCATTCTCGAAGAGCTTTGTCTACCTGTTCTTGCATGTATTTCGGGAGAGGCATTTTCTAAGTGCTGGAAGAAGTTTAAAAACCTTTGCGCCTATTGATAAAAGTCAAATAGGTAAGGTATCGAAAACAATAAAATTTTGATGTTTCACAGTTGAATTCAATAAAAAACGTTGCTCATTTTTAAATCATTTATTGATTGATAAATTGAAGTACATGTAAAAAGAATCTATTATTAGCTTCTACAGCTACTACTGCACATTACTACACACAATTTTTGAATGTAAGTACTAAGGTGCATATTTATTGATTCTGACCATTATTTTGTAAATACTCGTCAATCGCCTCCAGCTCATCTTGGATTTTGATTGTTTTGTTTTAATTGACGCTATTAATGAACTGAATTATATACCTAGGTTTTATGGGCCCTACTTTCAAGATATTTAAGTTAATAACACACAATTTACATTTCACTTCTCTTAATTCAGCAATGGCCGACTCTCTTATCAAGTATTATTTTTTTTGTTCCTCCAAAGCGCGCGATTTCTAGTGTCTTTTCATTGCGACCAACCTATTGTTAAACTTCCTATATTGTTTAAATTTTAACCTAATTTGTCTATAAATGAATTAAATTTTGAATTATTATTTTGACTGTTACAAATTACATTGACAATTCCACTAGTGGTGGTCAGCACCGAAAATTCCACTAGCGGTAGTCACCGCTGAAAATTCGACCGACTGATAAAATGTTTATAATTAAGCCAACTGGCTTTATTTCTACTTCAATATGAGATTTAATTTGTTCTTGGTGACATGCCATTGTTGAATTGTTCTTCTCCGACGTTGAAACGGTGTTAAAGGATGTTCATCAGGCAAGCTTTCAACATGTTGTTCACTTTGTTGTTTTAATACCGATCCGTACTACATTTTGTTCTTAGACTATCCAATGACCCTCATACTTTCTCGCCGAATTTCAACCTCTATTGAAAAATATAGGTTAGGAGTTATTTTCTAAAAATCGTCGAAACCCCGTCGTGTTGGGCATCAAACGAAAGGTCTCGGTAAGACCTAGAAAAAACTTTAAGGTCATTTAATTTTTTCCATCCCTCCATGACTATTGACAAGATCACACCGTAGCTATCAACTTCAAAATTTGAATGAAAACCTACCATTTTGTTTATCATCAGCATATGAAAGCTCTTCAAATTATGTTTCCAAACTTAGCAAGCGCCATTTAATAAAACTGGGATATTTTTAATAAGGAAAAAACGAAATAGGAAAATAGGATAATAGGAATAGGAAAATAGGATATGCCTCACGGAACACCTGTAAGGCAGATGAGAGATGTCACCTGTAGTCTCAGCTCCAGGGCCTGGTGATGGTGGCCTTGCCTGGGCTCGGGGCTTCAGCGGCTTCGGCCTAACCGGTGGATGGGCTCCGAGCTACCACGCCTTATTCGTCTCCAGGGACAGGATGTGTATTTGTCCCGGCAATAACGCGTCGACGAAATGGGATTTGGAGTGTAGGCTTTGAAATCGGCCTTACAGTGAAATGTGTGTGATCACGAAGATGTAACTTGCTTGCCTAAATTTTGATTGTTTTGTTTTAATTGACGCTATTAAGGTTTAAGTATAGAGCATATTTAATGTGATTCTGACTCAGGAGATGGCTCCACACTCACAGAATTAGTTGTATTGTGGGTTGCGGGGCCGATTGCGTAGTTGCATTAAAAACCCGTCCTACGTATCGAGGATACCAAATCCCCGAAGTGTCGCTATTCGCCGCTAGGTGCTTTGCGCAGGGTAAGGTTACCGGCAGAGCACCTGCGTAAGGTTGAACTTGCCCTGTTGCCACTATGTTACTTTGACAATATACAACATATAGGCGGGCGGATTGGGGCCAGAAATGTTCACAAACCCAATATAAAAGTATAACTAGATGTGTCTTACATCAAAAGACGCGTCTTGACGAGCTCTATGCGAATTAAAAAGTTACGACATTCTCCATTGGTCGAGAGTAAAGTTATTTGCAAAAAAGTGACTTTTTTTGATTTTCTCAGAAAACGTGTTTTTTATCGTTTACAACCTCGTAACATAAAAACTATTTGAGATATCGTTATAATTTTTTTTTTCATCGAGAGGAGATTCATCAGCGATTCCTATTCCACCTCAGCTGTCGACAAAAATTTTCAGGGGGCTTTATTAGACGAGCCTAAACCGGAACTTTCATATTTCACGACATGAAATTTTCACGAATCGAGGAAATTTTTTATTTTTGAGGTAATCAAATATGCCCCGCGTACAAAATGAAGAGCATACTTCAAAGAAGTTTTTAAAAAAAAAGTTGTTGTCCTAGGGCCTATAGTTCTTGAATAATATATTTTTTTGTCAGCGCCCTAACTCAGAACTTCGCTCGCGGCTGGGTTATTTGTAGCGGATCACTTACCTTGCGCCAACATCTTGACAGATGTCTCTAATATACTAATATTTTGTTCTATCATATCCTATCCAATATATACCTATCCAATCAGTAGGTAATTGTTATGCAATGTCTTTTGATGTATGACACATCTAGTTATACTTTTATATTGGGTTACTTGAAAACTAAGCGACTTTTTGAGGCTTTCCCGCTCCACTAATAGGTACATTCAAGAATCAGACCATGGAATCAGATTTGTGTATCCATGACGTTAATAGTATTTACTGCATTACATTTAAGACTGTGATATGACTGATAACTAATAGGAGTTTGGTAAAGATTTTACATAACCAGTCAGGAATTAATCTATAATAGACAATTAGACAAGGCTATTTTTGAGACTCCACCAAAATAATTAAGATTCTCTTCAATTAAAAATTGCAAATTAAGATTTGTAATTTTATGCTGTAGTGTATTTATGCAGAAGTTAGTTTTTTGTTTTACATTATATTATTTTATTGTAAAAATAGTTACCGAATATTTGCGTAAATAACAAATTAATTATATTTTTGCCTACCGATCATGTATACATCTGCGCCAAAAAAATTAGGATACGTTCACACTATAAATTATAATAAAAAAGTGGCAGTCTCGAAGACGGTAGAAACTTCTACTTTTTCCGCGTGCGGGCGGTTGTCGGTGGCTGTTGCGCCCGGCGCTCATTTATTAAAATCTAAAATACAAATGTTTTTCACCCCTAAAATGACATTCTTCGAAAAAATGGCCCTAAGGTTTTCGATCCGACAATGCAACAGCTATCGAATTCGAGAAAGATATTATGCCCTTTTGCTAAGAAAAATTCAAAAAGGGGTGTTTTTGTCCCTAGCCGGAAATTTTCTAAAAAATTGCAGGTGATCACAGACAGACACACAGACGTTTTTTTTCACAGTTATTAACTTCTACGCTTCGCGAAGCAGTTACTGGAATCGATCGGAAAAATCGAATTTCCAAAAATATCAAATATTTACGTTTTAGGGTCATGGGAACCCAAAAAAGCGGTTTTTGAAAAAATGTCTGTGTGTCTGTCTGTCTGTGTGTCTGTGATCACGCTACAGCTCAAACTATTGAACGTATCGAGATGAAATTTGGCATACATATTCAGTGGGAGATTTGTAGGTGCTGATTAGAATTTGGGCCACATCGGTCCACGGAAAGTGCCTTCTTGGCACATCAACTTTAAAAATTTAAATGCAAACCCCCATTTTTCGCGTTACCATATGAATGCCCTTCGAATTGTGCTTATAAAAATGTATTCACACTTGTGCCCTTTTGACCAAAAAATGGTGCCGTGAAAAAAACCTATGCATAACTGTATATTTTTATGACCGGATTTGATAGCTGATTTTTTTTTTAAGCCAAAAACCTTTGTGCCATTTTTTAGAAAATTTCCATTTTAGGGACAAAAAAGCCCCTTTTTGAGTTTTTCTTAGCAAAAGGGAATATTATCATTATCGAATTCGATAGCTGTTGCAATGCCATTTTTTTCGAAAAATGTCCATTTTAGGAGTGAAAAACATTTGTATTTTAGATTTTAGTAAATGTGCATCAGCCATCCAACAACTCCGCACGCCCGACCTTGGTTAAATAAAGTTAAATGCTACATTTACAAATGTTGTGAAAAAGTAGAAGTTGGCCCTAGATATTAAAAACAATATGCATAAACGATTCAATAGTTTAGTTTATTGTACAAAAATAGCATACGAATACATACCTAATACACAATATTATAAACAGATAGGTATAGGTAATCTAAATATCACGAAGTGGCATGTTCCGCGAGTGTCTGCTGTCAACAAGCTCAACACCATAGTGGTTTTTATAGAACCAAACCAGTCTTTCCAATTTTTTTTGGAAATAGCTGTCGTCGAATTTTATCTCCTCGATGTGAAGTCCAAGTGGAGTCCAGACTACAAAGTCACAGAGGGTGCGCCCTGTTACAAACATTTGCCCCTGGACTTGGCAATAATATTTATGACTTTTCTTCAGTTTCAATTCGTTATCCTTACTCATTGTCAAATAAAAAGTTTTAAATTTTTTGCTCGCTTCCAAAGGAGTTACACTGCGGGCAGAATAAGGGCACTTCACCTCCACAATTTTCTTTCGACCTACAAGACCATCAGGAGAACCTGCTAGGAAGCCCAATTTCGGCTTGTCACAAACAAACAAGCCACAACTTACTACTTCCTGATTTGTCATTTCTTCATATTTTTTTATAGCTACGCCCTCATTTATTTTCCCCCATTCAATTGCTGCAATTCCATTCCCAAGTGGCGGTGAGTACAACAGTTGATGTACAAGTTTACCATATCTTTTGGTCCGACTTGAGATCTCCCCAAATCTGGAAGCAGTCAACCGAGATTTTCGTTCTTCGAACCAAAGCGGGTTTTCACTTTGACCTCTGGTTCGTATTTCGATTTCATTTTGTTCAGTTGAATTAACTGAAAGCAAGTTTACTTGATTTTCGATTAATCCCATTATTTCTTCTATTGGTAGATCCGGTTTTTCACATCTTTCTCCATAATGCCTAGAAGTGTCACGTTTTGTAGGAGCTTTAAAATTACATTTTATTCTTTTCGAGCTCAACTCATTCATCTGAAATCTTTGCTTAACAAGCCTCTTCAGTTTCTTGGGTGTTTCCTTATAGAAATGTTTCGTAATCCACGAGGGACCTAACTGGTATGCTAAACCTGCAGCGTAGCATCTAATATTGAAAGAGTTCCTTCTTCCGTAAAAAGTCTGTTTGCCATTGTTTAGTCTAGCAACTTGTCGCATAAACTGTTCGGCACTATTGCTGGTCTCATTACAAATTAAAGAGTCACTCTTAGCCGCCAGATTTCCCATTATCCTGGAAATTCTCAGTTTAGTTTCTGAGTCGACTTTTTGTAAAGTGGAACCAACTGTATTTTCTAGTGTACCACTTTTCATACAATAATCTGTTGTGCACTGTTGGTGATTTCCGAGAACATGTGTAACGACATTTAGAAGATCATTTTTTAAGGCTTCCTTGGACGGTTCAACTTTGCTAGCGTGCTTGGTAATAAGTCGTCTGCATGTCTGTTTTATAAGAAGAATTCTTGCCTGCGTCAAAATTCTTCCCCTGGCAGCTGTTTCCTTGGCGAGGGAAAAAAGTTGTTTCGTCACATTTTTCACGCAATGGTTGGCGCATTCAATTTTTCTTATACTGCGACTGTATGGTACTTTCGCCATCAGCTTGCTGTGGACACTTGAGTCACCGTCCCCAATAAAAGTGACGTACCTAAGCCGATGAATTTCTTCGCTCGCACAAAACCCTTCCACTATTATATCGGCCTCCATTGCAGTTGACGACCCGTCCCAGTTGCAATAGCATTTATGCTCTTTTGGTTCTGCGTTTTTATGTGCAGCAATCGAACATATACTACAATACTTGTTTCTTATGCCCATAAATAATATCTTTTTGGAGAACTTTCCTATAATTATCGCAACACCAGATTTGGACGTATACCTATGACCATAAGAACGGTGGCTCCAACCACCGTCAACAATGACACTGATAAGCCCAATATCTCCTTCCATTGTTTTCAATGTCAATGCCCTCTCATATTCCTCTTTCCCAGCCAGAATCATGGAATCTGTAAGTTGTTCTAACCAGAATTCCCCAACTTCTTCTTGAAATTTTAGAAATGTACATTTAGAAAATCCTGGAATATTGAGCATTGCTAACATGGGCTCCACTGTCGCAAATCCATTGCCGGAGGATATAATTGAGGATGTTAATAAACAATTAACATTTTCTTCATGAGAAGGTTCAGGGTTCGTCGGAAACCTCCTAACTTCTTGACAATATTGACATTTAAAAGTCAAAATCGAGTTTAGCCCCACCACCTTTTCACTATGAAATGCCAGATATCCTAATACATTTGCCTTGCAGGCATGGTCTTCGAGTTTCCTGACACAACTTATAAGATGTTGAATGTCAACAACACGTCGTCCTGTCAGCTTCTCCGCACAAGGATCAAACTGGCCTGGCAATCTAACTTTTTCAATATCCATGCCCCATTTGTTTTGGTCCGCCGGTACCCTAATTAATAAGTTTAAAATTAAAATTAAATAAAATGAGGCAAATTATATACTTACAAAATATTGGATTCCACCATCGGACTACGGTGCAGGAATTGAACCAAAGATGTAGATGGAACTTCCATGCGTGGGGGATCATTTTCATTTCTAATAACAAGAGTCATTTGCGTTTTAATTGATTAAGAAATAAGAACATACTTGTAAAAAATTATATTGCAAAAGATAATTGGAAAAACTGTTTACTTCTTGATATTGTACGTTTTTTTTTGGGGAAAAGTATTTTGTCTCATATGCTTGTAGTCTCGGCTGTAGTCCTAAAAAAGTTCTTGAGTATACGTATTCGCTGCCTTTAAAACCTTTGGTAAATAAAGCGTGATTACGATTTTCAAACATTTTATTTCAGTATACGCGCCCGGCGCGGCGGCGGCTTGATTATATGCAAAAATACGTTGTAATACCGTATTCCCTCGTGTAAAAGAAACAAAGTAAGTAGGCTGCTAATTTTGACTTTTATCGGGCTTTGGCGTTGGGTTTTTCGCAAATACACCACGGTCAAATTGATATTTGGTAACACTAGAAGCAATCATACACAAGCAAAAATAAATAAAGAGCTAAGGATTTGGGAGAATGTTCACTCCAAACTCTCTTGCCGTTTTAGCGATAGAAGTTAGTTTATCAAAATTCCATCTCACTGTCCATAATTTAAATTCGACCTATTAACTTTTGCATTTCGCCATGGCGGAATTTTGCAAAGCTGACGTCAAAAACGTGACAGAACAGTCAAAAGTAGCAGCCTACTTACTTTGTTGCTTTTACACGAGGGAATACGGTAATATCAAGAAAAATCGAAAATAAAATTGGATAAATTACTTAAAATTTGAAAACCTTATACTCTGCCATTGTCATCAGATTTATTCCGTTTTATAACCGAAGGATTAATCGTATGTACAAGTGCGAACTTTGGCTGTGGATTATTCCAAATAAAAAATTCTTGGGTCATTTACTGCTAAAATCCTCGGCCCGCTTTAGCGGTCCATCAGGCATGTAACAGGAAGCGAAGGGTGGGTTTATAGGGCAGGTAAATTAGGGTCATTAGCTGGGGTTTTACCCGCGGATACGCCGGACTACAGCACTGTAATTGTCTCACAAAGTTGTCTTAAATTTTATGCCCTTTCGGCGGCTTTCGAAAAACGCAAAAAACAATAAAGACCTACATCACTTTTCTTAACTTCTTTATTTTGGTTTTGGTTTTGGCAGTGAAGAATTTTAAATTTTTCATTGTCAGAATCAAAACTTCACTTCTTTATTTAGGTACTTATTTTTGCGTCTTCGACAAATTGCGAGAAGAATAAAAAATGTAATAAACATCAACTTTCTCACCTTCTGTTCCTAAGATGTAGACCTCGCTTCGACTTCTTTGTAAAAACACGCATTTTATTCTCAGCGGCAGCAAAGACAAACGAAAAACACTACTAAAAACACTCAGACACAAGGACCGAATGAAGTAATTATTGCAACTTTGCTCTTCAGGTAAACCATTTGGGGATTTTCCCAAAACCTTTGTACCCCGGTACCAAAGTCTCCACAGCAACAGCAATTGCAATATGATGCAGGTTTTTTGTTTATGGCGATATTTTTTTAAAAACAAAGCATTACTTATTATAGGTACCTAGTAATCATACGCAATTTTTGAAAATACTGCTCTATTTTGTATAACAATATAATTTTGTTAAATCATTGTGGAAAATAATTTATGCCGTATCAGAAAACAAATTATACCAGTTGTTTCATCGGACCATCATCACAGGCAACTAACATAGAAGATTTAATTTTTTTTCCTGTTCCTGAGAATTTATTTACTTCAAAAGTTTTAGGGAGTGTGGAGGGTAATATGGACAAGCCTGTACCTTTTGTTGTATTTTGTTTATTTTGCAATTTCTATAGTTACAACTGCCACGAATATCTTGATATTATTGAATAAATTTTAGAGCGCGTCATAAAATTGCGATTTTCTGGCTGAATTTATTTCGTGGTGTTTTGATTTTCTTTGGAAATCTCTCCTGAAGGTTTCGTTCCTTTATTGCTGCTAGGAAATCAACCGCTCGTCTTCGAGTCGCGGTGATTTCCGCTGCAATAAAGAAACTCAACATGTCAGTCGAGATTTCCGAAAATCAAAACAACCACTTAATAATTTATATACGATAATTATCCGAACACATGTCAACACGAAACTAAATTGGTTTGATCCTGGATTTTAAAACTGCCGAAGCGTGTAGATTGTACCCGAAAAATCTCCAGTCTCCGTTTAAAAATCAATTTTCCAAAAATATTTGTTAGGTAAGTACCTAAGAGGAGCTGATCAACAAAAAACTGAGCATTGAAATCACGGTAAAATTACGAGTAAAACAATAATTCCAACTTTATTAAATAATGATAAATAAGCATTGCATTAGGAACTAGTGGAATGTGCACTCGATCGTTGACAAGCAAACATGGCAACGCTGCAACCGGCTTCTTCCAGTGTAGTGTAGTGAGCCTGAGGTGGCCAAATTTTAGCTATTGGGCGATAGAGAGTGCATCCCTCGGTGCGTCCCTAGTTCGCTAAAAGTAGGCAGAAGCAGCACTGTGCAGACAATGAATTGCACGCATTGAAATTGAAATTCTAGTTCGGTAAATTGTTAATATTTCAGCGATATTATAAGCAAACGCCGGTTTTTCTTCACAGAAAGCAACACAGGCCCTATTAGAATAATTATAATAGTTAGATCTAACTATTTTATAAATTTATCGTACATAATTTGGCATTTTCATTTTTCATTATTTTTTATTAAAAAAACTGGAAATTCAAATAGATTTAAAAAAATGTGGAGATAGCCTTGCAGTTCCAGCAATTTCAGAAAAAATTTTTAACGAAATCTGGTATATAGTTTTCGAGAAAAAAAAATAAATCCCGTTAAATGCACCCTTTTTTTAAGTTTTTATTTTTTTTTTCAAAAACTGTATACCAGAATTGTTTCATATTTCGACACAATGAATTTGATACTGAAACGAAGGCCTGGTATTTTTTTTATGAAGTTTGAATTCAGAATTTTTTTTTTCTACTGTATACTTGAACCTTAATGAACTGAATTACATACCTAGGTTTCATGGGCCCTACTTTCAAGATATTTAAGTTAATAAGACACAATTTACATTTCACTTCTCTTAATTCAGCAATGGCCGACTCTCTTATCGAGTATTATTTTTTTTGTTCCTCCAAAGCGCGCGATTTCTAGTGTCTTTTCATTGCTACCAACCTATTGTTAAACTTTCTATATTGTTACGATCTTTCCTCCTTCGGATATGATTTCAGTAGGGGCCCCCTTGATGGTAAATGGGTGACTTTCGGAGGTGTGCAGTCCTCTCCTTTTTGATGAGGCCCCCTTGGACCTTCCTGTCGTTGCATGGGGTCACTAATCTTGACTTGAGGTGGCGCTGGTAGACTTACGAACAGTTTTTAAAACTTCGAGGGAATTTGAGGCGAAACTATCGTCCATCACGAAAAAGCACTAACAAAGAGCGTCTCTGGGGGTTGCTACACTGTCCACTCACAAAGGGAGTTCTCCACTTCCAGCGGGGAAGGTAATTTTGTGGAAGGAAATGTGAAGAAAAGTGACGGAGAATTATTTCGGAAAATCTCATTTTCCTAACACGAAAGAAATAATTCCAGAACCGTCACAGAAGTTAGTAATACCGTATGATTTTTTAAATTCTTCATCAAAGCAACCGTTGGAAAACAAAAGTCGAATCTTTGATTACTTCAGATGGTTCAGCAGATTTTGAAGCTGTCACTTAATTGTCACTGTCATTTCATTTACAAAACATTTTTGTGTTTTCGAGTGGATTTCTGATGGTTTGCTTGCCAGAGCACAAAATATTTGCCCTCGGGGCCACACTGGCACTCAAGACAATGGAGACTCGGCAGAGTAGTGGCAGAGGCTGACTCTCGGGAACTCCGGAAGGAATAACGATAACAGAAAAACATCATCACTGTAAAGTCTTCTTGTAAGT
This sequence comes from Pycnomerus fuliginosus, assembly GCA_963924575.1. Classification (NCBI taxonomy): domain Eukaryota; kingdom Metazoa; phylum Arthropoda; class Insecta; order Coleoptera; family Zopheridae; genus Pycnomerus; species Pycnomerus fuliginosus. The sequence continues at coordinate 94,386 of CAWUQC010000009.1, read as the reverse complement.
TGGATTCTCAGATGGTACAGGATGCAAAATTCTGAAAGATTTACTGAAATTATTTAGGATAAAAGGCGCCTAGATACCTGGACTGGAACTCAAAAGAGCCCCCTTGGAATTGAATCACCCCCTGCTCTTTCGTGCTTTGAAAGATACTGTAACTGCCATGAGTGCCATATTATGTACCTGATGGCCTTATTTATTTATTGATATTTTAATAGAGCAATAAACAAACTGGTAAAATGCTAGGTTATTTAATTTGGCAGCTTCCAGCTTCAAGGTCATGTCGATGAACAGATTCATCAAAGTTCCTAAGTGGATTACAAATTTTTCGCGGGAACAAACAATAATTAGGGAATTTTTGCTAGTGCAGTTCTTTGTCCCTGCAAATAACCTCTAATAAACACGTGTTGAATTGATTAATAAAAAAGATTGCATCCTATGTAACAACATTTATTTGGATATGGACGAGGAAATTGAAACTACAAAAACTGTTGGAAATGTTCACCGTTCACTTCTAAGCACAGGTTAACACGTCTTTTCATGTTCTCAAATGCATTTCGCAACATTGCAGGAGTGATATTCGCACATTCTTCAATTATTCTTTCTCTCAACTCCGGAAGGGTCCGGACTGGCATTTTAAAAATTGTGTTTTTTAAGTGAGGAAACACGAAATAGTCTAAGGGGTAGATTTTAAAAAGGTTGTAACTTACAATCATGATAACTTAGTTATCATTAGTCCCTTGTGGTGGCGCTACCAAACCGATGGTACCAACCATAGCAAAATCAAGCAAAATGACGATTGACGCGATCAGCTGTCAGTGATCTGTCATTGTATTATTTGCGAAAATTAGAGGATGCATCGAATTTTGCCCTTGTAGCGCAGTGCAACCGCGTTTAGCATGCATTTGAGGCACCATGCATGATTTTTCGACAACGTGCAGTGCGTGAATGATACGAAGAAATCAAGGAAGCAACCACGTTTTCTCATCGGCTGATCGCCTTTGCAGACACAAGATTGGGCAAATTTTGATCTGGTTTTGAAGAAAATTGCCCATACTATATCTGGAGGTACAATGCACCTGTGATGCAGCTCTCATTGGACTGTTTACATTTTGTGTTAGGTAGGTTAGTTCATGTGTTGGAAGTTGGACTAATCCTCAAATTTTTCAGTGCCTGATTAACTAAATGAAGCACCTCCCATCCCATGTTTGGAAATGTACCTACCAGAGGGGAATGGAAGCTAAATGAGATGCCTTTAAACAATCCCCTCAATTGCATTTGCAGAAAACTACGCAAAGCCTCCCCGTGCACTGAGATAGTTATCGTTTGTTTATCGAATTGGACTCAACAGCTTCGAATCAAGTAAATGTGATTTTGAGACAATTATTTTTTGTAATTACCTTATTGCCCATAAAATATTTTTAAAAAGTTGCCCATTTTTTTTATTCCAAATAAGGTAGTGAAATTGATTAAAAAAACGAGTGCTTTATGTAGGTAGGTACACACATAGTTATTTTCATCAGTTTGAGTATGAGAGAGTGAAACACAGTACACTGCGGGACATTGGTAAAGTACTTATATTCAGGGTGGTCAAACGAAACAGGCCGGTTTTATCACATTTAAAGCTATTCTTCCGAAAAATTCTCAGACATGTCGATTTTTTACTTCGAGGGGGACACATTAATCCGTGATGGGTGCGATTCACAATCCAGTCTAATGCATGGCTCTCCCCAGTGCGTGAAATGCCTCCTTGACTTGAGGGTACTCTTCCCCAGTAGGAAACTGAATGAATTGTGGAGAAAGTTCTACAAGGGCTTTACTTAGTTCATGAATCGCAAGACTGGTAGCTGACTGCGAACTTCTGGCGCTGGAACCAACCAATCACTGAAAACCACCACTCGCATAAAACTGAAGAACCAGGTATAGCTTGTGCGTAGGTGTTAAACGCATATACCGCCCTTTTCCAGTATAAGGATTCCGCGTCAAATGCAGTGTAATGAGGTCAACGACATAATTGTCCAGTCGAGTTCGCTGGAAGAGTTGTTGCTCTGTTATTTCCTGTGGATTAAAAGGTACTTTTGGTATTCCTCTTTCACGACACTCGCGTCGCGTTGTTGAAATTCACTTGTACAGCACAAAAATGAAAGATGATTTCACAAATACTTTGCAAACAACGAAAGACCATATTAAACTGTGATGTTAAATTTAAACGAGAATTACAGCTGATTGACAGCTCGACAGACGACAGCTGAATTATTTCGCTGTAGTGGTGAGGTTGGTACCCTCAGTTTGGTAGCGCCACCACTAGGGATTAATGGTAACTAAGTTATGCCAGTATTAAAGATAAAATCTTTTGAAATCCCACCCTAAGATGGTTAAATCTGGAGATCTTGGTGGAAATTCCGGAATACAACGCAAACTTATAAGGCGATCATCAAAAAATTCTCTTAGAAAGGCAATTGTTTCTTGGGTTGTGTGGGCTGTGGCCCCATCTTGTTGGAACATTCCATTCTGCAGCTCGTCATCATGCAATTGTGGAAAAAAAACAGACAAGATGTTGTCCCGATATCTTTGGGCAGTGACAGTTTCATCAAAAAATATTGGAATAATGCGCCGACGAGACACAGCCATCCAAAGGCCAATCTTTAATGGGTGCAATGCAGCTTCTCGAAAAATGTGAGGATTTTCAGCACTCCACATTCGCATAGTTTGCGAGTTCACATATCCAGAAAGATGAAACCAGGCCTCGTCCGTGAAAAAAGTCAGATCAAGAAGATTATCATCGTTCATTAGATGATCAGTAAACCAACGACAATATCTGACACGTCTGTCGGGATCACCTGGTAAAAGTTCGTGATAGCACTGCATTTTGTAGGGAAATAAATGGAGTTGATTCTTCACGATTTTGCGAGTGGTGCTATAGCATAGCTGAACTTGCTGGGCAGCTCTTCGCAGGGATGTGGTTGGTTCATTCTCGAAGACTTGTCGAACATTCTGGACTGCTTCTTCTGTCTGAACTGTCGGTCTGCCACTACCCTTCTTTCGTGTAATGCTGCCTGTCTCTTCAAACAAGCTTACTGAACGTCGAACCATTGAAAAGAAATCAGCATCAAGAATGGCAACATTTGGGAACTGCTGCCGGAATTCTTCGAGACACGCCCGCACATTGTAACGCCATTCCCCATTTTCTGCTTGAAAACCAGTGCGAAAGTAAGCTTTAACAGCGAATATTTTATGCTCAACCAAGAAAACCATCGTGAAAAACCGTGAAACTGTAAACAAACTCGAAAATATTTATTTCTGCAAATGACAGATTAAAGTGACAGCTGTAAAATCTGAACCATCAGAAGTAATCAAAGATACGACTTTTGTTTTCCAACGGTTGCTTTGATGAATAATTTAAAAAATCATACGGTACAATGGCACTTGCCATGTTTTTGACCAGTTTTTTGTTATGGTTAAACGAAGAATACACTGATAAGCGCTGGTCGTAAACACAGTTACTTAACTAAACAACCCATCCAAGATGAGTCTGTTAATATAACATAATTTGGTACTTAAACGATTACTTAAATTATATTCATTAAGTATCTTCTTACATTCTGCTTAGTCCTTTTTCCCAATTCTAGATATTGGTCGACAGAAGGTGCTGTCACACCTGCCGCATTCAATCATGGCAATAACGTTACCGATTACAAGTAGTTGTTCTAGGAGAGTTCTACAACAGGAAGTAGATTGTCAAAAAAGGAGACAAAAAGAGACGATTTTCAGCGCCACCTATCGGTGGGTGGGAGAGGCAAGCCCGTGTATTGTTGGTGGTATCCCTAATATTATTGGATGAGGGGAGTGGGGCGGCGGCGGCGGCAGCAGCGGTTGAGAGAGAGAGAGTAGGAACCTGTAATTGTGTATCGGCGACGACGGTGGCTGTGTTAAGGCCCTCGGGGTCGCGCATGCGCATTAACATTTGACGGGCGCGCGCGCGCGCTTAACGTTAATAATGTATTTAATAAGAGGGGATGTAAAGGGAAATGTGGTTTTTATTTTAATTAATTATTAGTCAGTTCGATTTGCGGTTACGAATTTGTTATGCTAGGGGTTAGTAATAATAATAAATTATAATTAATTGCTTATTTCCAATAAAATATGGGTTAGTAAATACAAATAATAATAACAATAACAATAATAATATGTAAATATTGAACATTAAAATAATTGTTAATAAAATAGGTACTATACAGACATGGAAAATTGAAATAATTGTTAATAATACATAGATATAACATTGAAAATTATGTACGTTTAAATTTTGTGAGAGAGAAATTTCAACTTCAAATGATGGTGTTAATTAATTAATGTCTTTATGACCCCAAGCTAAAGTATTAAACGAATTTTGTATTAAATACCTTTTATCATCAAAATGGGAAAGAGCGACTTTTTTTTCATAAGTCGTGTAAATTTCATGTAACTCACTGCGAAATGTAGCGACTTCTCTATAAATTTTAGTATCTACTGTGGAAACTGCTTTTAAATAATCCTTTTTTTTCAATTTATTTATGATTATATGTTTTTTAACCCCTTTCGCTTTTTTAGTAAGCTCACCCTCTACGTCCACCAAATATGCTTTTGCTGCCGTCCCCAAAAATTCCCACAAAATCTGTTCGTCAAATACCACTTTCATTTTACCTAATACGGAAATATTAACAGGGATATTGTGACGATTGTTGGGCTTAAATTTTGATGTGTCAAAATGGTTTAAATTATCTTTTATGAAATCGTAAAAATTTTCTGTCCTAAATAAAAGAATGTAACTGTCAGTGTCGGTATAACAGAGAATGACTTTATCTCCAAATGCAGGTTTGATTACATCATAATAAAAACTATACATTATTAATTTGGAAATTTCCAAAACGGTATATCCAACATAATTGGGCTTTAAATAATTTGCGGAAGTTTTATGGAGTTGTATGGCGACAAAATTGTTGGTGAAAATTTTAAAATTTTTAAAATGAGGTAATGCACATAATTTTTGAGCGCCATACCGTCCCTCCCAACTCGTCACGAGTTTTATGTCAACTCTTTTATCTACGTTTTCTAGAGTTTTACCGAAAATGGCGTTAACCATGAGTTTAAAGAAATCTTTTTCGAATTCATTTTTCGCCTGGTTTCTTAAACGTGTGTTCAAGTCTATGTATGGCTTTATCCAATTTTGCTCTTTAAATTTTAAAATTCTATAGATTTTTGTTAATTTTAGACCGTGTTTTAAGGCTAATTTTAAATGTCGATAGTGAATGGCATATTTTTTTTATCATAAAACGAAGTTAATAATTTTTTTTGTTTTGAATTTGGCGGGCACCTGTTTTCCGGACAAAAAGGTAGATGGTTATGGTTTTCATGTAATTCTACAGGATAATTTAAATCGACCTCAAAAATGTAACCCGTGTCGTCATCTTCATTTAAATTTTGAATTTTGTCTTCTGTAAAAGAGTTGACATCATCATCATCGGCCACCCACTCGAATGAATTGATTGGTAATTTTGAAGATAAAGCTGCCCCATATAAATTCGTGCTATCGAGATAAATAAGATAAGAGGATGGTTGATTGGAATCATATTTTTCCCCCATAAATTTATTGTTTGCGGTGGCTTTTCTAAAGTTGCATTGACATAACCCACCCCGAATGCCGTTCTTGATGAAATTAAACATTTCATAGTCTGTGAAGAGTTCTATTTCACATTCTGTATATTTAAGCATCGCATCCCAAGTCAACCCCGGAGCGCTATAGTAATGACAAGGATCTAAATCGTAAATTTTAAGACAAATATTTCGAAAATTCTCGAATATATCGCTTAAAATGAGCACATCTGATTTTAAGTACACATTCGAGTAATCGCCCAAGGTTTTGCAATTAAACAATTTCCATACTTGTTGAGCTCTCTCATAGTCAACTTTCGAGCATGGGGTGTTGGTTAGAGTGTTGAAGAATTTCGCACGTGACGGTAACTGCCTTTCGTTTAATTTATCAAATGAATCTATATAAGAATAGGGAAAAACACCTTTTTGTCGCATAAATTCAAATTTTTCGCCTTCCGGAAAATATTTTTGCAATTGCAAACAATCGTCGGGTGATAAATTATTGGCTAGCGTTGCCAAAGAGCTAGCCATAAATCGAAATGAATCTATAAATCGAAGTAAAACAGATGAACGTTTTGCATTATTATCGTCATCATCAGCGTAATCATTATTGTCATTAAAATTTTGATCTTCATTTAAATCCTCCATAAAAATACGCTTCGTAAACGAGATGTACTTTTCCTTGTTTTGAGCGATAACGCTAAGTTTAGATGATTTACTGGCCAATTGTTTAATGAAAAGGTGAGTATCATAAGAGGACATATTATGACAAACACATGGGATAAAATTCGGGACTTTATAGTTGAGATTACAAACATTATGAGCCATTTGTCGAAAGCGCGAGGTCATTTTATCGTGATCTCTAACGATTACGTCACCATCTTTAAATTTTTGTTTGCAAATACCACAAACGGTTGGATTATCACATAATTTTTGTTCTTCTGCAGTAAGAGGAGACATGGGTAGAGGTTTTTGCAAATATTCCTCATAAATGAATTTTACATCTTTTTCTAACATATCGACAAAAACGCTAGCTGCATCTCGCCCTTGATATGTGACAAATTTAGATTTCGTGTCATCAAAAGAACATTTAATGAGATAAGCGAAACTGTAGGGCACATGTAAATGGGTTTTGTATCGTTTTGATGACGTCATATTTTTTCCATCTTCAGGATCGATAGGTTTTAAGATAGATTCAAAATCAAAAAATATTGTAAACGGTACTTTAAGGCTTTTATGGAAATTGTTGAATTTTAAAATATTTTCTGGAACAAAATTATTATATCTATCTTGTTTTAATTTTGTAGTAGGTAAAATGGTGCGGATTTTATTGCAACTACCTAAACTTATGTGATGATCTAGTTTTTGTTTAGTGGGAAAATATAGAAGACAACCTTCACAAAAATATTTTTGACCGTTATGTGCAGATATTTGGGAACACACCAATCGGGAAAAGTTTTTTATTAGACAGAAATGATTGTTTCCATCCTCGTCGCTAATTAACAATAAATTTACATGTCTTACTTGTCTAGATGACGTATGATAAAGAGGACCGATAATTTCAAATTGTTTTTTTTAATTTTCATTCGTTAGTCCATAGACATTAATTGATATTTGATTGGTTAATTCAAATTTGGAAATATCAGTGAGTTTAAGCGGAAAGAAATTTTCATTTGAAATACCCTTAAAGTTCAAATCATTTTCAAATTTTCTATAATGACTAACACGATGAGGCTGGTTTCTGTAAGATATCGGATGGAGTGCTGCTAAAATGCTCCACATGAAGCATTTGTTATCAGTGTTTTTTATATTTAAAACAGCTTTTTTTTTAACGATAAACTTAGGAAGGGGAATGTATGATGAAACTCTTAAAGGGTTGAATTTATTTATGTTCAGCTCCATGTGAAGAATTTTAATCAGCATCCATCCAGAGTCTTTTTCACTGAATTCACTGGCTTTCGATTCGATAATCGCAAATAAATCTCGTAAAACATGTCCAATATCGTAAGATTCATTTAATTCAATAAATTTAGTGTTAAACGATTTAACGTCATGTGTTTCTTTGCTTTGTAGAAAATAATCGCCATACAGTTCTAAGTTCATTTTTAACGTGGAAAATTTTTGTAAATTTTCTTTTATTAATTTTAATAAAATTTCTTTTATTGATTCAAAAAACGTTGTGAAATCGATTTTGAGGTTGGGGTCATTGTTCCATATTTTGTAACTAATTAATCGATTTTTAAAACAGCTGTTGAGTATACAAACTTTAATTCTTTCATTATTAATTAATTCCACCATTTGAAGTTGATGTAATTTGTGGTTGAGAGATTTTTGATGATTATTAAAATAAGACTTTTTAATGGACACCTTACACATTTCACAAAATTTAAACTCACTTGATTTTTTTGAAGGCGGCGGCGGCGGCGGCGGCGGAAATGATGAGGACGTTGATTGTGGATGTGGCAATGTTAATGCCACTGTTGTTGTAGAATCCATAGGTTTAAATTTTTTAGAAGTTGAAGCCCCATAATAAATTGAAGATGAAGCAGAAACGTCACTTAATTTACGTTTTATTGTTAGCGGTGACTGTGATGATGATGATGATGTAATATATTGTGAGGTTGGAAGAGGATTGTGATGACTGTGACGACGACGACGACATTTCCCCGTTTTAAGATGTCTAAGTAGATTGTTTTTTTGAGAAATAGATTTCCCACAATTTGGACATAAAAATACCATTTAAAAAAAATATATTTATAATAGAAAGAAATGAATGATGATGTCACACCTGGAAAATATTATTTATTTATCGGAAATAATATGAAAATTTTACCTTTAATTAATTAGTTGTTTGTAATAAGCAAGTAAATATATTTATAATGGAAAGAAATGAATGATGTCACACCTGGAAAATATTATTTATTTATCGGAAATAATATGAAAATCTTACCTTTAATTAATTAGTTGTTTGTAATAAGCAAGTAAATATATTTATAATGGAAAGAAATGAATGATGTCACACCTGGAAAATATTATTTATTTAACGGAAATAACATGAAAATCTTACCTTTAATTAATTAGTTGTTTGTAATAAGCAAGTAACTAAATTTTAGAAACTAAAAAAATGTTTTATTACGAAGACACATGCACACACATCCACGCGAGCATGTCAACTGTTTATTTAGCTGCGAACTCATAGAGGTGAGCAGGATTGACGGTATTTTGCTCGAATAGTTTTGTTCCCAAGTAGATAATAACCAGCTTATCTTTCTTCCCGTTGATGTGGTTTAGTTGATCTATATCCAACGTCATTCTTTTCGGAAGAAAAAATTGTACATCCTCGCTTTCTACCACGGTCGCCTCGCCATATTTAGTCATGATGTTTTTTATGTTAAGGATATTAAATCGCGCGCCCACTGACATATCTTTCGCCTTCAGGGTGGGTTTTGACTCGCACTTGGCAGCTACATTCAATTTGCTAATAATCGAATCCATTCTGTTAATTTTTTTTACTGGCTTTTAATTTGAATACGATAGTTAAAAACTAGAACGAGCGCACAAACACGTTAACGCTGCACTGTGAATTTACTATGAATGAAAAAATTATATGGTGAACAAAGGATATATTTTAGATCGGTATATCTAATAAATAAATGTAGATGCGTTTGCGCAATACAACACACGCACACAATTAAAGAATAATTAGTCACCGCTGTCGCTATCGTTTCCCCGCACTATTTCCCGCTATTGTTTTCCTGCTTTAATCTGATGAGGTCCACGATGAAGACGTGGATGAGTCACTTTGACCATCCTCGAAATTATTTATATCAGCCACGTTTTTTGCATGAATTTGCCGACAGCATGAATGATATGATTTGGCGGAAAATAGAGCTCTTGTTAAACACCATCCGCAAAAACTCGATTCATCTCGCACGAAATCTTCTAAATTTTCCGCTAAAATAAGTAGATGTTCTTCTTTTTTTGAAAAACGGAAACTAAAGATGGCTGAAGATTTTAAATCGTTATATTTTAATTGACATTCTTCACAGACGTATGTAATGGTGATGTGTGTTTTTCTTTTCCTTTTCTGTTGCTCCAGCCTTGACAATGATGTTTTTTCTATGTTGTAATCATCATAGTGGTAAACTTCGTAACGTTTGAAGTGTAAACACAGTTTTTTTGCGGTATATGATTCACACCAATCGTTTTTCCACAATAGAAACTTAAATAATTTTACACATTCTATCCGCTCGCCCCATTCGTAATTTACGTCATGGCTGAAAATCGTACACCACACACACACGTCGAAGGAATAATAAAACAAGAAAAAACGTCACCATCAATGATGTCGGACTGATAGTTGCTGTTGTCGATTTCTTTCCAGATCTCTTTGAATTTTACCGTGGAGAAATTAGTCAAAATTTCATGTGCTATTGTCGATGGTAAAATTTCCAATAAATTTAATACATTTTTTCCGTTTTCGTTGTTTAGGGTTATTAAATTTATAATTTTCTGTTGGCATATATTAATCAAAGATTTTGGTTGCATCAGATGATGATCATCGTAAACTTCCATCATAATAATAAAGTAAAAGGATTTGAGATTTTTATGTGTAATAAAAAATTTTTAGAACCGCCTCGCATATAATTGATGGATCTACGAGCACACCACAACTACAAAATGATAATAATTATTTTTTAATAAAATGCTATACATCCTTTCGGTGTATACCACAAACATCCTCGCTGAAAAATTATCATTTTTTTATCACCGCAAACTTCCTCGTTAACAAAAATTCATATTTTTTTATCAAATAAGAAATTGAGGTTTCTGTTTTTAAGGTAAAATTGCAAAATCTATAAAAAATAAAACACGTCATTAATGTATAAAAGTTTATTATGTTAATAATTTTAATATAAAATTATATAGTAGTAGGGAGTAATTAAGACTGCATGCGACCTTATTGTTATGGTAATGGTATAAACATCTTGGAACTCCTTTTTCTAAAACAGGTATAGGGGCTGTATTCGTCCATATAAACATAGCATGCTCTAGATTTATAATAATAGGTAGGTTTTCTTTATCTTCAAGCTGATTGTAAACGTATTTTAATGCTGTTTCCTTAAAAGCACCTTTTACGTAAACTTTAACGTGGCCCGATAAATGATATTTTATAATATCGAAAATTGAATCTTGTTCAATGAACCCGTCTTCATATGGGATAAAACCATGGTTGAATTCCAAAAATTTCACTTGTCGTCGCTGATCCCGGGTTAATTCGTTAAATGGCACTGATGGTTTAACAATGTAATGAGCGATTTTTCCATTTTCGCAGAAACTTAATTCTTTAAACGTGGGTGGGTATCCAATGTTGAAGCCTTGTATGTCGCATATAATAAAAGACATCTCGCGGCGACTTGCAGATGGAAACTAAACGCTTGTCTCCACATTATCTTTTTATTATATTTAAACGATGACGTCACGCACGATTCTCGTAAGAGGATAATTATCGAAAATACAATCGTAGATGAGAATGCAGAATACTTTAGCCGTGGTGGGGAAATTTTGAGACGCTTCAAATTTAAGTTTAACGTCTACTGAACCCGAAGGTAAAGTTTCAGCTTGCTGACTGCAATCGAAAATAAAAAGTGGCGATTTTATAAAGCCAGCATAATTTAGATAAGTTTCCGGATATTCCTTATTTCTATAATGCATTTGAAAGTGCCGATACATTTCGAATGCCGAAGTCGCTTGTTTATTTGAAAAATTAAGCCGCATGTTTTCATTGGGATAGAATTTGGAGTTGAGATGTAGGCGAACATTGGTTAAATTTAAATTGTCAAATTTAGCTGAATTCGCTTTAGAATTATCTTTTCGATTGTCTTGGAAGAGCAGAATAACCCATCGTGGTACACCGCTTGCACTTGTAGTACGAGCATTCCAATAATCTTTTGTGCCGCTTTTTAAACTCGGTTGTTCCAAAGTGTCCCATTTTCTAAAGGCCAAAGAAATAGGTATATTCTTGCTGATATTTTTCAGCAACGGTAAACGAACTCTATCGTTGAAGATTACGTGATTTACTTTTAAACATAAATCTTGTATGGTAATTGTTGATTTTGTATCTTTTTTGGTGATATAACAGTTATCATCCGTTTTCGCTCGAACTAAAGTGAATCTGTGTTTGCCGAATATGTATTTTTTACAGTCCCGCAAGAAACCGAAAACCAATTTCAAGGGTATTCTTGCAACGAAAGTATTATCCGCTGTGTTCAAAATATCGGTAGGTGAAAAACCGCTTTGATTCATAGAGGATATTTCTCGCTCGTTTAAAGCCGACATTAGGAATGCGAGGGAGGTTATTCCCGGTTGGTTAATTTTCTCTATTTCCTTTCCATTAAAGGTATAAATCATAAATTCCCAAAGAAACAAAGCGAAATTCGTTGACAGGCTATCTCCAGCGTCTGCTTTTATAAATGTTCCTGAAATTTCCAATCCGGCCTCGGAAATGTCCAAAAAGGCATCTTCTTGCGTTATCTCTATTTCCACAGAATCGTTGTTTTGAAACGATTTTGTAGAAGGATAATAAGTATGTTCTTCAACACGTTCGATCGAATTGTCAAATTGTGGTTTAGAGTATATTTGGAGTTTTTCGTTATTAACCGATGATGATGACATCATAACCAAGCGATTGTAGAAATTCTTTATTCACTTTCGTTAATTTTCGTTTTTTATTAATTGATAATCTTTTGGAGATGGTAGCGAGGTTTGAAAGTCGCCGATGACGTTGGTTAGAGACAATCTTTTTAGATATACCTTTACCTTGTTGTCGATGTGCACTTTTAAAGTTCGTTTGAACGACTGCTGGGTTTAACGGGTTTAACGCGTTTATAAAGGGTAAAAACACTAGCCCCATTTAGCGTTGCGTTTCAATTCTAGTTGAATAAAAATGTCTTCTCCTTGAAAGTCGACCAGTCGACCTTGTTGATCGACTAATTTTAAGGTTATGTTATCAATTGATGATTTATATATGGGTAAATAGATATGGTTCCTAGGTTGAACGTCGATGGATTCTCCAGGATTTTCCACAGGCGAAAATTGAAATATTGTATGTGCGGGGGTGTGTCCTACGTAAGCACCGGTGGTTAAATTGCTTTCAACACGTATAGTTTGAACTTTTATAATATTTACTGGAATATCGGACACATGCGTTTGGTTTGCGGACAATTCTCGTTTAGAATAACCCAGCATCCTTCCAATACAATTGTCAGGTGTAAAGTCCACCATATAATCAGTTTTCAGCTCACATTTTAAAGTATTATTGTTGGGTGTTAAAGAAAATTTTTTTCTCGCTTCCTCGATCGAAGGGAGATTTTCCCGGGTTAAAATAAGTTTTTGAATTGTTTCTTCGATACTCTGTATCTCATAGGAACCAGTTTCCAATGTGAGTTCAATATAATCGGTTTTTTCTTTCTCTTTATAGCGAAATTTATTATTATTTTCGTCAACGTTGGGTATGCTGTTAATCGTGTTTAACGAGACCAAGGCTAGCGAATAATCATAATCTGGATTTAACGATATGGGAGGAAAATAATCCACGGAAATTATGCTGGTATTACCTTTGAGAGCAAACATCCACGACGTAGACATGTTGAAGGGTTAATGAAATGAACTACATATTTTTCTCCAATATATTTAATTTGCAGATATATTTAATAAAAACATGATACATAAATGTCCACAATTCCAAGTGTTAAATTTTTGCAAACGTTCATGATTATAGTATATTTTGGAATTATTTAGATACTTTACAAGAGCAGTAGGAGGTTTTAAATATCCAAAAGAATCAAAAAATATGACCTTGTTGCAACGTTTTTTGTATGCCACCCAATGACTTCCATTTTGATTGGAGTTGTTTAAATTAAAAATGGCCGATTCGTTCACCCATGGACTACGGGGTAATGTATCCTTCATAAACACTCCTCGAAAATATGGAATTTTTACTTTTTCCACAAAATTTACGATATCGACATCCGAAAGGGCTCTTTTAGGCAGCATGGCATCTAGTTTTTTGAAGTAATTTTAACCTCCCCACTCCACTTCACCATTTAAAAAAAAGGGAGGTTACTGCAATCACTAAAATTTTCGAATTCGAGATAAGACCGGATCTATACGTTTTGAGGTCTCAGGAACCGAAAAAAGTGGTTTTTAAAATGTGTCTGTATGTATGTACGTACGTTCGTACGTACGTACGTTCGTACGTACGTTCGTAAACACGCCACAGCCCAAACTACTCGACCGATTTGGCTGAAATTTGGTACGTGTGCATGTGATAACCCAACTTAGATCTGAAAAGCTTTTGGAGCCAATCGTGCAACCAGAAGTGCCATTTTGGCACATCAACTTTTAAATTTTAAATGTAAACCCCCATTTTTCACGTCACCATAAGAAAGACCTTCAAATTCTGCGTCTAAAAATGTATTCATTCTTAGTGCCCTTTTGACCAAAAATTAAAAAAAAATTGATTTTTTTCGGACTTTAAAATCGCGGTACAGCCCAAGCCCCTCAACCGATTGGTCTGAAATTTTGCACATGGGGATTGTATTACACGTCGAAGAGTTGAACAAATTTTGGATTCAATCGGCCCACGGAAAGTGCCGTTTTGGCACACCAATTTCGAAACTTAAAATTATTCTCTCATTCACCCATCAAAAACAACTTTTTGAAAGATTTATTGTTATCATCAGAAAGGTCTTCAAATTCTGGTTTTAAATGAGATAAAATTTATTCGCATTTAGTACCCTTTGGGTAGAAAAATCGAAATTTTGTAATAACACTGAAACCACGTTATAGCCCAAACTACTGGATCGATTTGTCCGAAATTTGGTACATGGAGGTTAGGTAACCCATTGAAGAGCTGAAAGGCTTTTGGGAGCAATTGGTCCACGGGAAGTGCCATTTAGGCATATCAACTTTAAAATCTTAAACACAAGTCACGGAAATCAAAGACCCATGCGTTGGGGAGGTTCCAGCCGCTTCTCTGCTGCCTTTTTTTTTTGTTGCGTTGGCGTCGTTGTCGTCGATGATGATGGTGAATACAGTTTCCCTTTTGAATCATCAATCCGTAGCCGTTTTTGCGACGTTTCAAGTAGAGTGCACCTTTACCTTGTTTTCCCAAAGCGATCGATTCCATCGTTTGATTGTGTCGTGATAATTCATCTAATTTTTTTTTGGCGTTTTTAGCGTCGATCACTGCTTTCGCAATACCGCTAGCACCCCCTGCCAAACTTCCTAAAGCGCTTAAACCCGCGAAAAGTGGAATTAAAGGTAAAATCCCTCCTAATTTTGGAAGAGGAATTTCCCTCGGTACTCTAATGTTTTTTCGTCCACCGGCTTTCCGTATGGCTACTTTAGCATCTCGTATTAATTTTTTCGTAATGTTTTGTATCCCCGATTTTGATGTTGCAGCCGACACTAAATTACTGATTGGAGGGTTAATAGAATCTAATACGGCTTTACGAAAGGCTTGTTTTTTTGTTTTACTCCCCAAACCGAGTTTTCGTTTTGCTTTCATTGTATTAGTCACCAACCAAGCCACCCCTTTTTCAGGAAAAGTGGAATTTTTCGATTTCACCCTTTCCCAAGCACGATTTTCGAGTATTCGATCGGCTTTATGACGTTCGCTCAAGTCTTTAGTTTTATGATAGGCTATATCGTGATCTTTACAACTTTCGTCCAATAAATTAATCCCAGTATCGCCGGCTTTTAAACGTTTCTCAAGTTTCGTACCTATATACGGTTTGATTAATAAAATTTTATTAGAGATGTAAACTTACCGGGACCACAAAAATTATAACCTGGAACGTGTACCTCAAACGGCAACTTATCGATCAATGAATTTACAATACCACTCCCTTTAGTGATATGCATAATACTGGATAAAAATAAGTCTCTCACCTTATATATATATATTTTAGATTATATGTTAACTATGTTAGTATGAGCATGAAGTTTACACAGTGTCCCATAAAAGTGGAAGCGAATATAATATGTGAAGATGCGCGGGCGGCTCAATCGAATTATCATCGTCACAGTCCTTTGTTCCCAAATCATCTAAGAGCCCTGATTGTTGGCACATCGAATTGTGGAAAATCTCATTTGGCTTTAACCCTCATATTGTCTCCTAATGGTTTAAAATTTGAAAATTTAGCCATATTCTCGAAGACTTTATACCAAGAAAAATATGAATTTTTGAGGAAAATTATTTCGGCGATTAAACAAATAGGATACCAAGAATATAAAGACAATAGCGAAGTACCACATCCGAATAACGTTAAAAAAAATACTTTAATGTTATTCGATGACGTAAGCTGTGAACGACAAAGTAGAATACGAGATTATTTTTGCATGGGAAGACATTGCGCGGTGGATATTATCTACATGACGCAATCTTACACTCATCTGCCGAAACATTTGTTGAGAGAAAACGCGAATTTTCTAGCCGTATTCAAACAGGATGAAATGAACATGAAACATGTTTATAACGACCATGTAAATACCGACATGTCATTTGAAACGTTTAAAACCTTATGTGCTAATTGTTGGAAAACATTATTTGGTTTCCTGGTTATCGCAAAAGATTTCGATCTCGATAAAGGGCGATATAGAAAAGGTTTAAGTGAATTTGCGGAAGGGTTTAAATAACAGTTATACAGCAGACGTTTAAAGGACATCACGTTATAAGAGACATGAAAATTAAAAAAGGAAATGGCGACAAAGTCGAGCAAGTAAAACTCGGTATTTTAAAGACCCTAAAAGACATAAAAAATAAATACAAAGCGTTAAAATATGGGGATGTAGAACAAAAACGAAAAATGGAAAAAATATTTACACCACTAAGTCAACCGATTAAAGAAATTTCTACGAATCTGGTGAACGTGAAAGAGGAGATTAAACAGGAAAACATTAAACGAGAAAAAATTAAAGAAGAGACCGACCTCGATAGTAATAGTAGCAAGAAAAAGAAAAGCAAACAAGCAAAACGAAAAAGTTATGGTAGAAGCGGAAATCAAATAACAGTAAATTTTTTACCTAGTGATGAAGAAGAAGTGTTTGCATCAGAACCGACAACACCTGTACCTTTTTCTTCAGAAAACTCTGTTTATGATAGTGAAAATGATAATAGTTTACGTTCAACACCAACGTCAAATATTCAACATCAGATGAGACGAGAAAGTGTCGTTGATTATTTAAATCAATATCCGGAACAAGCGAAAAAATATGTAGAAATGGTTATAGATAAGGATAAACGTTTAGATGATAATATTAAATTCGATCAAATTCTTAGTAATTTCAAAATAAATCATCATAGTTTGGATTTTTCGCCCGAAGGAAATATCATGATCGACAATCAAACCTTCCCCGGTACTGAAGGTCTTTATGAATTAATTTTCAAAAATAATCCGACTAGATCGAAATTCACCAGTCAAGATCTTGATTTCTACAAGCAAATTGTGAATATTACGAAAACACCTTTCGAAAAAACTAGCGCAAAATATCAAAACATCGTCAAACCTCTACTTACAAACTTACCTGGATCATCAACAACAGCAGCACCGTCTCAAAGCATATTATTCAAAAAAATTAAACCTCCAACAGTTGTAACTAGATCAAGAACAGGTTCCTTACCTACACCTAAAAAGAAAAGTGGGAAGGGGTTAAATATTTACAATAGGAAACCCGTGGAATATGTTTATTTTGATGATCCGAACGAACTCGTCGACCGTTTACGTTTACTATATGCTTCTTATCAAGCCGGAAATGATTCACATCACAATGAAATTCAATCGATTATAGAGGAACTACGTGAAATGCGAGTAATTGTTTAAATTGAAACATACGACGAGTGTTTACGTCAGTCGATCTTTAACAAAGAATGCCAAAGGACAAGTTCGGGAGAACCTCTTCCTCCTCCTTTTTAGGGGTTAATTTCATTAAAAATCGTGAACGTTTTCGCGGTCCACCAGGAATCGGTTTTAAACGAACATCAAACGGTGATTATGACATTGAAAATCATAAAATGTGTAACATTAAAACTTCAACGGAACCTTTAGATTGTGTCAATAAAGAATATATCGATAAGTGTGTGTCAGTTATTGATGCTACGATAAATAAAAAAATTGAAAATCAAAACATTAAAATTAGCACGTATGTAAATGAAAATAAAGAAATTATTTTAAAATTTGTTGAAAATGTGATTGACGAAAAATTAAAAGAGCAAAATAAGATAATTAATAAATGTTTAAGTGAAAATGAAGGTGTCAAATCAAAAGTAAAAAATATTGAAACGAAATATGGTAGTGATGCGATAAGCAGTGAAGTACAAAAAGAGATTAATAAGGCTTCTAAATCATTTACCGATCTTTTCGAAAACACTGAAAAAAAAATTCTCCTAAAGAGTGAGAAAAAAATAAGGGAAGAATTTCAAAAACAAGCTAACAAACTAATAAAAAAAGAATTCACCGAGCAAACTGACGTAATTCTTAATCTTTGGCAAAAAATTCTATCCGACCAAATAACCGATGTCAAAACGCTGATTTCCAATGAAGCGGTTAAGATAAATGCAATGACACAACGAATACAAACGTTAGAAGGTAAACAAGCTCCTAAGTAAGCAAAACCAAATACTGATGTAGTAGTCTCAGTAGATTATGAAGATTTGCTAAAATAATGAAGCTTAAACGAAATCAAATTTCAAAAGAAAAACAAATAATTGTCGATGAGCTGTATAAGCCTGCAAGAAGACATTTTAGACGACGTCACACGCTAATTAAAGGATACGATGATATCTGGATGATAGATTTAATGGAATTTCAACCTTATGCACGGGAAAATAAAGGATATAAATATGTTTTAGTGGCGATCGATTGTTTTTCTAAATATGTTTGGACAGACTCCTTAAAAACTAAACAAGGCTCTGAAGTCAGCCAAGCTTTCGAAAGAATCTTAAAAAAAGCGATAGCCGGCCACCCCAAACACTCCCCACCCCGCCAACTTCAATCCGATATGGGAAAGGAGTTTTTTAACAAAAACTTTAAAGAGTTAACCGATAAATACAATATTAACCACTATCATACATATTCAACAACAAAAGCCAGCATTTGTGAACGAGTTATAAGAACGATAAAAACTCGTTTATATAAATTATTTGCCCTTCAAGGTGGTTATAAATGGACCGAACAATTGGATGACGTCATCAATAATTATAATAACACTGTACATTCGAGGACACATCGAAAACCCAACACCATCACGAAACGCAACGAAAAAACCATTTTAAAGACGGTATATAGCCGCATTAAAATTGCCCCTCTCTTTCCAAAATTTACCGCGGGGGATATTGTGCGAATCAGTAAACAAAAAAGTTTATTCGAAAAAGGATATACCGCCAATTGGTCAACAGAATTATTTATAATTCAACAAAAACAAAATACTAACCCTGTAACGTATTTACTTGAAGATATGAACAAAAACCCGATTTTAGGAGCATTCTATGAATACGAATTGCAAAAAACCACCCAACCTGACGTTTATCTCATCGAAGAAATTCTTAAACGAAAGAAAAATCAATTACTCATAAAATGGCTGGGTATTAAAGAGCCAACATGGATCGAAAGTAAAAATTTATTATAATCGCATGATAACCGCAAACCGCATTTCCGGTAAACCAAATAAACGGTCTAAATTATTTATCAATTAATTAGTTATTTACTACGTCTTCAATCGATAAGAAGTATGGCTACAACATCAACAGCTGATGCATCTGCGGAGATACTTGGAGAAATTTTGAATTTTGAAAGAACAATCGAAACTTTACGACAAATGTTTAAAGTTAATATTTTACGATTGTCTCCACTAGAAGTTGATATGATTTACCGAAAACTACCTTGGTTATATCGCTATGATGATGATGTTATTAAAAGTTTACCGTGTACTAAACATTGGAACCAATCACATCAAAGGACGCATGTTGATGGCCCATCACCTAGCATCGGTAAATGTGTGATGTGTATTAATAACACATTTACAGCTCACAAATAATCAGTTTATATCTTAAACCTTTCGAATTAAGAGCTAAATATGGCTCTTCTTAGCGCGAGTTTCTTAATTTTTACTGCAATTTTCAACGGAACGCTGTTTGTACCGAAAACCCCAGATGTTGCTGAAATACATATCTGTAAAGAAAAAAAAATGTCGACTGATGCTGTCGTGGTAGTGAATTCTTGTGACCAGTGGGAAGCAATGGTGCCTCAATATTGGCCGCTCAATAAAATGCATGTTTTTACTTATGATATTTTGGCGGAAGAAAAAAATTTAAACCACTCATCAATATTTTTCTACAAATTAAGGTTCGTCTATCAAAATCGTTCTTTTGGAGTGACCGACGTTAGAGAAATTATTTTAAAGGAATACAATTTCCATGGAAATATAACCAATAATTCATGCAGTATACAGGGTGATTCACGTAGACCGTTCGTTAGAAGTTTTCCCACTTCCCAGTGGAATAGAAACTTGAAATTTGGTACTCGGCCATTATCGACAATTCTGAATTCACCTAAAATATTGACAAGATTCCGTCACTTCCGGTTTCGCCGGAAATTATACCAACTTTGTTATTTTAAACGGAACCCTATAATTTTGATTACATATTTAAGATCGTCTCTTCAAACTGAGTATTTCTTATCTGGGTTATCTTCATCTACCTGTCATAGTTTTTGACTTATGTCAATTTTTTCGTTCAAAATGTCACATACAAGAGTTGCTTTAAAAAATCACAGCTCCTAAACGCTTGGCAATAATGAAACGAGTTTTTTTACAATCGATAGCGAAGGCATCAGAGAATCTTTTGAGTGGTTAACAGTCTACTAACTTAGCTTCAAAAGTTCACAATTACTATTCAAAGTTGACTATGACAAAATATGGGAAAGTCGATTTTTTCAAATGGAACGTGCTATTTTTGCCAACGGCAATCGACAGAGCGCTAAATTTTAGGGGCAGTTTCAGCAACATATTCTATACCCTCTACTTATCAATTCTGAGTTATTTACGAAAAAAGATATTCTGAAAAAATTATTAGTTATCGGAACTTGAGTAGGCTTTGGAAAATTTGTTACATGTCAAAAAGTGTCATTTTCATTGTTAGTATTATTAATAGTTGGCTTAATGTTGGTCTTACAACAATAAATTGTGGGCCACACGAATGAAGTTGTTTTTGATTTATTTGTGACTTATGGTCAAAATGACCGAATTGTAGACAGCCCTGCCGAGCCATTTAACGCAAAGTATCCAGATTTAGTGCAGATGATAGGGTAAATTTGCTCGCATGCAGACGAATTGTATTAATGTAATGCTTTGTAAAGCTTTGTTAAAGTGTGTTACGTTTGTTTGTTTCAAAAGGGTTAATGTTGATAATTGTTAGTTCTATTGTAAGATTTGTATTTGTAAGTTATAAAATGAAAGAAGTTATGTCTTGAGAGTATTTTTTGTTAAACAATCGTTCTTATTTTTATGTATCATTTTGACCACAAATCACAAATAAATCAAAAAGAGTACCTCCGCATTCTGCTACGGCACTAAAACAACTTCATTCGTGTAGACCACCGTTGCTGTAAGGCCAAAATTAAGCCAACAATTATTAATACTAATAATGAAAATGTCACTTTTTGACGTGACAAATTTTCCAAAGCCTACTCAATTTCCGATAACTCCTAATTTTTTCAGAATATCTTTTTTCGTAAATAACTCAGAATTGATAAGTAGAGGGTATAAGACATGTTGATGAAACTGCCCTTAAAATTAAGCGCTCTATCGAATGCCGTTGCCAAAAATAGTACGTTCCATTTGAAAAAAGCGACTTTTCCACATTTTGTCAACGTCAACTTTGAATACTAATTGTGAACGTTTGAAGCTATGTTCGTAGATTGTTGACCACTCAAAAGATTCTCTGATGCCTTCGCTATCGATTGTAAAAAACCTAGTTCCATCATTGCAAAGCGTTTAGCAGTTGCGATTTTTTAAAGCAACTCGTGCATGTGACATTTTGAACGAAAAAATTAACATAAGTCAAAAACTGTGACAGGTAGATGAAGATAACCCGGATAAGAAATACTCAGTCTGAAAAGACGATCTTAAATATGTAATCAAAATTATAGGTTTCCATTTAAAATAACAAAGTTGGTATCATTTCCGGCGAAACCGGAAGTGACGGAACCTTGCCAATATTTTAGGTGAATTCAGAATTGTCGATAATGGCCGAGTACCAAATTTTAAATTTCTATTCCACTGGGAAGTGGAAAAACTTCTAACGAACGGTCTACGTGAATCACCCTGTATATGATAATGCATCAATATCTATTATTTCTTTAATCAGCTTGACAATTATTTGTTTTGCATTGTTAATAATTATATTTATTTTAGTTGTGAAAATAAAAAATGTATGTGCTCGCTCGCAAGAATAAAATTTACATTTTAATCTTATTAGTTTTTATCCCCCACCACCACAACCACCTTTGCCCGTATTTTTAAATCATAGTGGAAAGCTAATTAGTATTATAAAAATCTCGACGCTATCATAACGTTAAAGTGTATCTTTCTCTCTGTCTTGGAAGATTTTTAAAATAACGATAAAAAACATATGCAATCTCGGTTATTTCAAACAATGTGCGAAAAAAACGATCCTATGGGATTATTAGAAGAACCGGAAGTTGAAGATGAATCTCCCTATTGTTGGGTTCCAGAATGCATAGGATCCGGTTACTGGGATCCCGTTCTCTTCGAAAGGTGGGTGGAGACCTCTGAATTACCTGAAGACGCAATCGTGTGCCCCTTTCATGAATACTGCTATAATAATAATAATAATCAATCCTATTAAATTAATTTGATAAGACTATCTTCAAGGTTAAGCTGTGGTTTTTTAAAGCGGCGGATGTTCGTTAAAACATAATTTTTTTAAACAATAAATATGTATTTTATCTTCAAGGTTAAGTTGTGGTTTTTTGCAGCGGCAGATGTTCGTTAAAGCATAATAAATTTTTTTAAACAATAAATATGTTATTTTATTTTAAATAAAATTTACAATTATTCAATTGATTAAAAATATCCACCATTTATAAGCTATATCGTTAGCGGTGGTTGCGGCGACGGTGACAGCTGTGTCTGCCATGGTTTGTCGTTGTTGTTGTCTCTCAGAAAAGATAAGTGCTCTTCTGCCATTGGTGGATTTTCTTCTCTTGATAAAATATACGTCAGCTGATGGATCATTAATACGGCTTATTAAATCTTCATGAAAACTTTTTACATCTACACGTATGAACACTATACACTTTTCTAATTCCAAACTGATAAGCTTAGGGTTCTCTTTGAAACATTCACAAACCAACACTTTATATGCACAATCACTTGCTATTTTATCTAATCCTACACAAGTTTTAAATAAAGAAACTTTATTTCCCAGCAAAGCGGTGGCGGTGGTGGTCATCATCATACGCTCGCCGATGATAATAATAATCTTCTCTCGCGCGCGCGCCCGTCAAATGTTAATGCGCATGCGCGACCCCGAGGGCCTTAACACAGCCACCGTCGTCGCCGATACACAATTACAGGTTCCTACTCTCTCTCTCTCAACCGCTGCTGCCGCCGCCGCCGCCCCACTCCCCTCATCCAATAATATTAGGGATACCACCAACAATACACGGGCTTGCCTCTCCCACCCACCGATAGGTGGCGCTGAAAATCGTCTCTTTTTGTCTCCTTTTTTGACAATCTACTTCCTGTTGTAGAACTCTCCTAGAACAACTACTATTACAGATGTTTGTCTTTCAAATATTAAGCTGGTCAGTTCCTTTATTTGCATAGCATATCCATAATTTTCCTTTAGTAATCTTGTATTTTCTTTTTGCAATCTTCTTATCTCCAGCTGTTCCGCACTTTGACTTTGAGTTTCCAGCTCAAATTACTACCTACTTATTAGTTTAAAAGAAAATTACTGACGGACAAACTGTTTTTTCTCTGCTGGTCTCTCCCGTCCTCCCCCCCGCCGGAGGACAATCAAGAGGGAGGTGGTGACGTTAACAGCGGATATCAAGCTCCCGTTCACGATGAGCCCCCGTCAGATTTGCTGTATGAAAATCCTGTAGAATCCTCTGAAGATTTGATACAAGGTGATCTATGACTTTTAGGCCCGAGCTTAGTCTTGGGACTATTGCTCTGTATCCCAAGGTCATTTTGCTCGCTCGTTCGTTCCCTTTTTTTCCGGACACGATAACTTTTGAAATCTTTGAGACATCGCCTTGAAGTTTTTGTGGCGGGTAGGTACCTTGAATATTTCGGAGGAGTTCGTAGATGTGCATAATCGGCACACGGGGAAGGAGTCAAAAGGGCATCTGAACAGTACCGCTGAAAAAAATTATACAGAACCTTCCCTTTTTATTGCAGTATTCGATAGCTTTTATCCTGCAAGGCCTAAAACCTTAGTGCCATTTTTCGGAAAAGGTCTTGGTAGGACCGAAAATGCCGTTTGAACCTTTCAAAAATAAAAATTAAATTAGCCATATCTCATCAGCCCTTTTGACCGTACCGTCGTGATTTCTTCAGGGTAAACTTGATAGGTAATTGTCTGTTTCTTTGAGTTATCTTCTTTTTATATTCCAATGGTCCTGGTTGACATTTATAAAAATCTCCAAACGCTGAATTGACGTTTTGAGGAAAAAATTACGTCACAATTGAAAATTGAACAAAAATTCTGTAATTTATAATTTGCTTATAAGTAAGGTATTTTGGCGTTTCACCGCATATGAAACAATTACCTTGGTGGAATTCCAACAAGAATTCTTAGTAGTTTTAACAGTGAATCACATATTATAATAGGGCAATAATAATTGTCCAAAATAATAATTTGTTTTTAACTGCACTAAAATGAACGCTAGTATTACAAGGAAACGGAAATATCACGATAGAGTGAAGGCGCAGGCGCAGAAAACAAAAAAAATTAAGGTCAAGGTAGGCGTCGGATCACCTGTTGATAGATTTGCTCAAATACCTTTAAAATGTTAATTATCTGTGATAATTTCATCAAGAAATTCGATTATTAGTGGTTACTACCGTCGTAATTGTATCATAATCTTGTTTTTCGGTAAACTTTAAAATAGAGAATTGTACATACTGTAACAGTTCTCCCAACCATAGGACTAAAAGTCCCATCTACAAAACCAAACTAAAAGAACCAAACAAAAGATAGTTACTGATGGTGTATTCTGAGTTGGTCAAAATACACAGCTGAGCTGTCTTCACAAAAGAGAACTTTGATCTTGACTCCACAAAAATCCAATTACAAATCTGCATTGACACATTTGTTACGATTTGTATTTTCTGAGACAGCCTTGCCTAATAAACATTTTGACAAAAGTCAAACCTGGCAATTACCAGAAACCACTTGATTTTCTCACAGTACAACGTACTAGGAAATCCAAATACAACAATGATTGTAAAATAATCTGACAGACTGATCTGAATACAATGTTCCATTCTGAAGTGTTCTTTTGTTCTTTTGAGTTATATTATGCAAATAAATCAAAGATCGAAAGAATGTAGTGTTTATTTCTCTTTTGGTGTTACTTCTCCACTAATCAGGGATACCTAGTAAATAAAGGGGGGGGGGTATTAATTTAAAGGTTAATTAATTAAAAACACAACGTAGTCCTAAATAATGGGTCCTAAATGATAAATAACTAGACGATCACGAACTTAAAGGAGGGGTCTTCGTTAACGTAACAAATCTAGAAACCTGGGTTAGTAAGGGGGTTGAAAAATATAACGTTACAATACGTATTTCACGCCCTCTAGATCACAAAGGTAGTACCGCTTAGCGCACACAAATCAACACTTGGTTTAAAGATTTAATATAGACCACCCAAAAAACACCGCCGTACCCCCTCGAGTAGTACATCCCTCAAACCCCCATTACGTTAAAGTGCCTTGTCACGCTTGGTGTTAAAGTCTCAGTGCCATTGTGATAATGAAAAGAAGACAGGAAAAACTGCACCCAGGAGGCAATAAGAAAGCTAGGAAGAGAACCAACAACCCAGATGAGTGGCAGGTGGATGTTGTGGAACCCCCACATAAGTCACTTAACCTTATTTAAAAAATATTTCACCGATTTGTTCGATGTTTTTGAAAATCTAGGGTGGCCGTGACTTAATCTCCGGTCAAGTGTGGTACGTGTTTTTAACCTAGAAAAATTCGTAGATTCCGAATTAGTTGAGAAAAATGTGGGTTTCAATTTAAAAAAACTGTTTTAGGGTTATTTCCGGCTAAACCAGAAGTGAAAAAAAATATTTGACAGCACCCTCAGACTGCACTAAATAAATGCCCCAGAGCTTTTTCCGAAGTGCTCCTCCACGATAGAGTTCGAAAGGGGGGAAACAACTTTTGAACCTCACTGTATATTAATACAATTTAAAATCTAATCACTTGAGTTTTCGCCACAGAACAATACGGCCAACAATCATCAAGACACCAAGTGAAAGAATTGCAGGCAAAACACAAGAGTGATGTACTACATATGTGTTTATTTGTTTTATTCTGGGTCTGCTGCTTCTTCATGGTATGCTGATGTGTCGCATCTACTTCTTCAGTTGCCGATTCGGGGACCCATTCGATAAAACCGGTCGTTTCTTCTGTATATCCACCTCCAACTGAGTTTTTGTTTCCCCAATTTTATATGAAAATAAAAGTGTCTACTTAGGTAAATAAAGGAAGAATAGTTTTGTAATCTTAATTTATCGGGTGTCCCAAAAAAAACCGGACAAAATATTCTTTGAAATAAGTTAGCCATTTAAAGTTAAAAGTTAAAAGTCATTTTTGACTCTCCTGATTTTGCACGTCTACTCCTTCAAAACAAGACGGTAATTAGATCATCCCCAGAATTTCAACATATCACCCTGCAAGACGACAAAACACCGGCCCAAATTAAGCACCTTCACGACCTAAGAACTCAACTTAACACACGCATTGCATCTGGTGAAAAAGATATAACAATTAAATATGTTCGCGGTACCCCCCAAATCGTAGATACACATCCAAAAAACTGAAATCTTCCCTGGTAACTCTCTCAATCCTATATACAAACATAGCATCTCTCCATTCCAAGTTTGCCGAATTTCTAGCACACATTCAATTACATAAACCCTCGGTTATACTTGTAACAGAGACATGGCTAAACCCTGATCTGCCTGATTCTTTGGTCACCATCCCAGGTTTCTCACTTTTTAGATCCGATAGGTTATCACGGAGAGGAGGGGGGGTCTGTGTATATATAGATGGTAACACCTTATCGTCGTTTAGGGTGTTAAAACTCAATGTATCGGTTGACAATATCGACTCTCTCTGGCTCCAATTCACCAACCCAAAATTTAGTTTCCACATTGCTTGCGTGTATCGCCCACCCAGAACAACTATTGAAACCGATTTTATCCTCACGAATGTTATCAAACAACAAGCGGAGAACCTCAGCAACGTCATCATCTTTGGAGACTTTAACCTACCAAATATAAACTGGACATGCCCTTTCTCAGCTGCCCTCAATTCTTCTGAAAAAGTCTTTGCTGACCTCACGTTAGACACCTCAATCTCGCAACTTGTCACTGAATATACCCGATTTCGGCACGGACAAAATCCATCACTGCTCGACCTCATAATGACCTCCGACGTTAACCTTCTATCACACATAGAATACCATCCTCCCATTGGAAAGTCAGATCATGTCGTTCTTATGACCAATCTTCAAGTAATTCTTTACAATACTGAGTCTCCCAAGGCTAGCCGTATCTTATAAAAAGTCGACTATCTGAAACTTAATAGCAAACTTAACTCCCTTGATTGGAACTCTGCTTGTGATACAGCGCTAGATGTCAACGGTCAATGGGAACGTTTCAAGGCCACAGTTGGCCAGCTAGTAACCTCATGCACGTCTCGGTCTGTAATTCCTTATAACTCCCTTAAACCTTGGCTTCTTCCACACCATTTCACATCTTTAAAGCAAAAACGGTATTTATGGTCCAGATATAAACGAACTCTGTCCCCTAATGATTTTGTCGCACATCGCATGCTGTCCAATCAGTTAAGTAACAGCATTAGAACCTCTAAGCAGGAATATGAGAATAAAGTGAGCAACTGCCCCAAATCCCTCTACTCGTATATCAGAAAAAACTTATCCAGTAAAGTTGCCAAGCCCATAATCAGACGACCGGATGGTGGTCTTTACGAAAATGACCTGCAAACAGCAAACATACTCGCTTCCACATTTTCATCTGTTTTTTCTATTGAACCTCCTGGTATCCCCATCATAACTTCTGCTCGAAACCCTTCTGCTCTATCAGAAATACATCTTACCCTGGAGGATATCAGAGCTGAGCTTAAAAAATTAAAAACTAAGTCCTCTCCCGGTCCTGATGGCATCACCCCGAAGCTGCTGATTGCCTGTGCTGAAACGCTTGCCCTTCCTATTTACCACATACTTCAAAAATCCTTTGCCGACTCGGAAGTCCCTTCGGACTGGTTATCTGCATCTGTAACCCCAATTTATAAAAAGCTCGACAAATTTGACCCAAATAATTACCGACCTATTAGTTTGACGTCAGTGACATGTAAGATTATGGAGCGACTTTTAGTCAAAGAAATGCTCCCTTTCTTGATGGAAAGCAACATTATCCCAAAGGACCAACATGGATTCGTGCCAGGCCGCTCTATTGTCACCAACCTGCTTACTTGCATAAATCAGTGGTCTAGCTCCCTGGATAGAAGTGAGCCCGTCGATATAGTTTATCTTGACTTCTCAAAGGCATTCGACAAGGTCCCACGTAAACGTTTGCTATATAAACTTGAGCATATCGGTATTAGAGGGCCGCTCCTGTCATGGATTGAAAAGTTCCTGTCCAACAGATCTTTCTCGGTCAGGGTAGGTGACGTAAACTCGCATTCTCTTCCTGTAGTCAGCGGAGTCCCCCAGGGGTCAGTCCTGGGACCAATACTTTTCCTTGCTTACACAGCCGACCTATTCACCTGCCTGCGATGTAAATTTGCGATTTATGCCGATGATACAAAAATCTTCTGCAACCCTCTCACAGAATGGCGTTCTCTACAACTTGACCTCAACTTAATTGCCAAATGGTGTGACGACTGGCTAATTCCCTTAAACCTCGAAAAGTGTACAGTCCTCCACATGGGGAAGCATAACCCGCGTCTTGCTTACCATATCAATAGTAACCCTATAACAGCTGTTTCCTCTCAGATCGATTTGGGTGTGACAATAACAGAAAACCTCGACTGGTCAGTACATATAGCGAACGTTAAGAAAAAAGCCAATTATGCCATGTTCCTTCTGAAGAAAACATTTCTGAAACCCGCCCCGTCGCTTGCGCTCCAACTGTATAAAACTTATATAAGACCTATTCTCGAATTCGCCTCTTCTGTTTGGTCTCCTTGGCTTCTAGGTGACATTGACGCTCTTGAGAGAGTACAACGTGCTGCTACTCGCTGGCCCTCGGGGACGGAGCATCTGACCTACGAGGATCGACTGCGTCTGCTCCAGCTTCCTTCGCTTGCACAAAGAAGAGAACGAGGGGACCTCATACAGATGTTTCGCATCACGCACGAACTCTTCCCTGATTTTACTCTTCTTATAAACGATGACCCACGGCTTAGAGGGCATAACTTCAAACTCAAACGTGAACCTTTGCGGACGTCCCGCCGTCTCCACTTCCTCACAAATCGCTCGTTTTATGAATGGAACCAACTGCCTGTCGACGTTGTGAATTCTTCAAACGTTTGGATGTTCAAGAGGCGCCTAGATGCCACATTCGTTTCGGAACAGCCTTAGTCATCCACTACTAAACTTTTCTTCATCATAACATTCTAATTGTATTTTTCTTTAAGTTTTTCCTTTACTGTAATCCTTTGGCGCAAAATAGTTCATATGAACTCTGCGCTGCATTTGTTTCTAATAATAATAATAATAATAATAATAATAATAATAATTTCTTAACCGATTTGAATAGACTTGGTCTTAAATTAAAGCTAAAGAATCAGGCTTTCGAACCTTGTATGAAACGTCGACAGATGGCGCTGCTGTAGTAGATATATTGATACTTGTCTTTAAGGCTTATTTTAGGTGCGTGGGGATTGGTCGGGCAACAACCAATGGTTATGAGACCCAAATAGCCTTGAAGATCGCTCTTTTTTCTTCAAAAATCTTTTTTCAGAAGTTTATTTGGCGTAAGCATTAATTTTCTGTGATTTTTCTAAAAAAAGTGTTTTTTCGTATTTTCATGTTTCCATAACCATGACTAAAGTTACATTGATGCACATAGGGCTTAATTTTCAATGATTACTGTTCAGTTGCCCCCCACTGGCATCCGCGTCACTGTTTTCATCATATTCGTTCATTTATAACTGAAAATTAAGATTTTTATGCATTACTGTTCTTTGGTCATGGCCATTAATGCGTGAAAATACCCAAAACCAGATTTTTTTTTAAAATTACAGAAAATTAATGCTTAAGCCAAATCGACTTCCGAAAAAGGATTTTTGAACAAGAAAAAAAGATCTTCAAGGGTATTCAAGTGTCATACCGATTGGTCGTTGAGTGACCAATCCCCATGCAGCTAAAATAAACCTTTAAAGCAAGTATCAATAGGACTACTACGTCAGCGCCATCTGCCGTAGTTTCTCATATAGTCGAAAGCCTGATTCTTTGGCTTTAATTTAAGACCTCGCTCATCCAAATCGGTTAAAAAATGGCAGACTTATTCCCAAAAATATTTTGTCCGGTTTTTTTTGGGACACCCGATACATTGAACTCGTATTATTTCGCCTGGGTAGTAGGAATTGTCCGTTCACTTAATTGAATATTTATTTCGATATTTTATGTTATTGGGGTCGGAATTCTTAATGTCTGCACAGTTTACGATTTCTAAAATTTTGTCCAGAAACCTAACATACGCATACATAATTCCCAGTGTCCCTGAAAACCTAAATAAAATAAAGCATAAATAGAAAAAAACCTCGAAAAAACACTTGCCGGTAATATTCCGCAGAAAACAAGTTTAAGTAAGTACCCTTCTAGGTTAGGCACTACAACAACAAACGTAGAACCATGAAACCAAACCAACGTCACAAAAACTAATGAAACCATCTGATCAAATCACACGACACAAACTGACTGATTTGTATCATTCATCCACCCACCACAGCCACTACTTTTATTTCAAACTCAAATAGGTAATAAATAACTACAAACTGATGCTGAATATCGATCGATCGATGTAGCCAGGGTTGCCAGATCGAAATTTCACATTTATGGTAGCGCGACTTTCAAATTATGGTATTTGGCGTGAAATTATGGTATCAAAAAAAACGAGTTTGAATAAAAAAATGGGCAGCTACGGAAGCGGCTGGAACCTCCCCACTTGGTGAATGATCCAATCTTATCACCAATATCAAGTAAATTTTACTTATACAAGCCTAAGGTGTTTTCTGTGATTTTACGATCTTTTGCCAAAAGGGCACTAAGATTGAATACAATTTTGAAAACAAAATTTGAAGACTTTTCATGTGCTGATAAAGAAAATATGAGTTCATTATTAAAATTTCAAAGTTGATATGCCAAAATGGCACATGCCGTTTGCCGATTGCCACCAAAATTAAATCAGCTCTTCGGCGGGTAACGGTATCTTTACCTACCAAATTTCAGCCAAATCAATCCAGCAATTTGGACTGTAGCGTGTTATTTATTGTTTCCTCGAAACTTCGAATTTTTCGATTTTATGCCAAAAAGGCGCTAAGTGTGAATACACTTTCAGATACAGAGTTTCAAGGCCTTTCATGTACTGATACAGTGAGATTCTTAAAATTTGTAATGAGGGTTGGCCATGAAAGACAATTGAATCGAAAAACGTTTGTCCGATCGAGTTCGTATAGTTCCCAACCAATTCCCTAGATTAAAATGGTGGACGTTAATTTTTTTAATTAATCGTATTTTCATTTATTAAAATGAAAAAGTTGAGAATATCTCCACTTCCCCGATCAAATTTGGCGCGCCCGCCCACCTTCGACCTTGAATGGCCCCCACAAAAACAAGTTGTGCGCAAGTGAGGTTATGCCGGAATATTTGTTTCGAAGCAGCTGTTGTGTGTTGTGAGCCCCCCTTTCGACGTTTTGAGTCCTAAACAACTTGAAGAAATGACAAATGAACCGCACTTCAGCAGGCGGTCAGTGGAATTCCAAAGTCAAAACAGAATCGATTGATGTGAACGACAGGAAATCAAGTAATTTTATTATTGTTAAAATGAAACATTCCTGTTAGAAATTGTTTTAGAAAGAATGCAAAAAGAGAGTAATGATGGACATCGATGGATTTGGCATATAAAAATGGGAGGATGTTAATCAACATCTTTATGAGGTTTCGTCTTTCGACATTCATTGTAGGTCTCCACACCACCTCCTTGAAAACTAGATAGACAAAACTTTTAACAAAAGGAAAGATGTATTACATATTTTTGGAAACTAAAATTGGTGTTTCAGGTCTAAGGTTTATTTACGTGGCTTTGGAAATTATAGACATTTGCTACGGCTGTTATAATTTAGATTTTATGAAGGGGCCAGTGATTCATCCCTACTGAGAACATTAGTGGCTTTATTTTTAACTGCAAAAGAAGCTTGAACACCAAACATAAAAGTTCAAAGACTGTGGAATCACTTAATCTGGGCTTTACCGATACTGAATTAGAAAAGCAGCCCCTAGAATATGCTGTACTTACCGAAAAGTTAATAAAACCGTTCAAATAACATGATTAATTTATTTTGCACCTGTTTTAGTGCACTTAGACAGGGTTAAGGGGGCACAGAGGGGTCGAAGTTTCTGTGGTAGTTTCGATTACCTTCACTACTGTTTTTAACCTTGACTGGGGGCATTCCACACCCCAAAAATTTGTACGCCACTGCTGACTGTGAAGCCCCCCGACAGCCTTTGCTCAATTTTTGCAACCACTGTCTAACATTTCCCACTAACACTGTCGAAAATGGACTAACAACCTCCATCCAAATTCCTTTCCTGGCAAGGAAAGCCCTTGCTTGAACAGTAATATTTTGCCTTTCCAAACTAACCATTTTATTTAGAGAATTATTTAACCTTAAAATACTGCAAAATGTTATTAACGAAAACCATACTTACTTTTCAGTTAGGTGTCTAATTTTTACAAATTAAAATGTTTTTACAAAAGTACCAAGCTTTATTCAAATAAATGTAATTTTAGATGACAAAACTATTAAGTAATAAATAATAAATTATTGTCAGTACAAACGTCAGTGAATCACTGGCCCCTTCATAAAATCTAAATTATAACTGACCCGTAGCAAATGTCTATAATTTCCAAAGCCACGTAAATAAACCTTAGACCTGAAACACCAATTTTAGTTTGCAAAAATATGTAATACATCGTTCCTTTTGTTAAAAGTTTTGTCTAAGAGGTGGTGTGGAGACCTACAATGAATGTCGAAAGACGAAACCTCATAAAGATGTTGATTAACATCCTCCCATTTTTATATGCCAAAATCCATCGATGTCCATCATTACTCTCTTTTTGCATTCTTTCTAAAACAATTTCTAACAGGAATCTTTCATTTTAACAATAATAAAATTACTTGATTTCCTGTCGTTCACATCAATCGATTCTGTTTTGACTTTGGAATTCCACTGACCGCCTGCTGAAGTGCGGTTCATTTGTCATTTCTTCAAAGTTGTTTAGGACTCAAAACGTCGAAAGGGGGGCTCACAACACACAACAGCTGCTTCGAAACAAATATTCCGGCATAACCTCACTTGCGCACAACTTGTTTTTGTGGGGGCCATTCAAGGTCGAAGGTGGGCGGGCGCGCCAAATTTGATCGGGTAAGTGGAGATATCCTCAAATTTTTCATTTTAATAAATGAAAATACGATTAATTAAAAAAATTAACGTCCACCATTTTAATCTAGGGAATTGGTTGGGAACTATACGAACTCGATCGGACAAACGTTTTTCGATTCAATTGTCTTTCATGGCCAACCCTCATTACAAATTTTAAGAATCTCACTGTAAGAAAAATTAGTGTTCATCAGTCAAATTTCATAGTTGGTGTGCCAAAAAGGCACTTGGCGTTTCCGGATTGGCAACAAAATTAACTGGGCTCACCAGAAGGCCAACAGTAACCTCCATACCAAATTTCATAAAAATCTGTCCGGTAGTTTTCGAGGAATCTTGCTCACATACGTACATACATACGCACATCCGTACATACACACAGACATTTTTTAAAAACCACTTTTTTGTGATCCTGGGACCTTGAAACGTAAAGATCTGGTGTTATCTCAATTTCGAATTTTGGAGTGATTGCAGTAACCTCCCATTTTTATATGGTTGTGGGGAGGTTAAAAGTAAAATTCTTCAAAAAAATTTAATAAAATACGTAACAAAACTTAATATGAAAATAATTAAATGCAAGGCCACGCGGTTTCTGCGACGGAATCCCACAAAAGCTGTTATCTCGCGGAGATAAGAGAACACTTGTAAGCAACCGACTTTTAACTAATTATTTAGGGATGGGGGATGGAGTTATCACCCCGGTGTTTACGGGACAGAGTCGAACAGGTCCTGGCGCATCCCCCGGTGCAAATTCGGAATAAATCGGACCGGGGGAAGGCTGTACGGTGGGAAACGAAACGGAAAACTCGGGGGTGGTTTCCAGAAAATTCGTGACAAGAACGCACTTCGTCACACACCCCCTCCTCTTCGGGAAAAGAGAGAAATTCTCGGAGAGGATTTTTCTCTTTTGCAGAGGGACGGCGGAGGGAACTGGGCGGTACGGTCGGTTACGGGATTTGGGTGGGCGTCAGTCGGAGGCGGCTAAGGTAACGGCTGAAAAAAAAAACGAAACAGTGGCGGTTATTTGGGTTTCGGACGGGGCCGAGCAACTGGTCGTGGCGGTGACGGCTGGCGGGACGGAATCCTCTGCCCGGCGTAATGGTTCATCCGGGCCAGGGCGGCATCCAGTCCCACCAGCAGGTCCTGCATGAAGGCCTCGTCCAGGGGTTCCGCGTACCGGGGGTCATATCCGGCGGGGCTTCTACGGCGGCGGGGCAAGGGAAACACGGTGGCGGTCGGCCGCGGACAGGGTGGCGTGGCTGGTCGTCGCTGCGGAGGGACGAACAGTGGAGCCCTGTTCGCCTCCGCCAACGGGGTCACCCCGAGTTCCAGCAGAGCCTCCAGCTCGGCGGCGGCGTCTTCCGCCGTATGCTGAGCGCTCCTCCGGGCACCCCCAGGTTGTTGGCATCGGTCCGTTTCGTCTTGGTCGTGACGACGGGGCGGAGGTCGGTGCCCGCCTCCCGGTACTTTCGGCATCTACGGATCATTTGCGGGGTTAGCGACGGGCTTTAAATCCTTGACATGCTGTGACGCGCTTCGCTCGGTGCGTTGACGGTTGCTCGGGCGCCAGATTTTTAGGCTGGTTTACTCCAGTTGCTCGCAGGCTGCTTTTAGACAGTCGAGAAATAAGCCAGGTGTTCGAACGGCGGTGGCGAGAAGGAAAGGGGGGTTGATTAGTCCGACGGCTCAGACAGAGATACTAGTTATGACGAAAGTTGGACGGTACAGAAACGGCTCACGATAACGGCACAGTCTACGGTTTCGGTGAACTCGCTCCCTCTCGCTCGGATGAAAAATGACAAAAGACGGCGGGACGCTTGTCGTACTACCCTGCTCGGAAGCTGAGAGGTTACCCCTCGCGCTCACGGACAAGATGGCAGACAGCGGGACTGTCGGCTCCGGTTTCTGTTCGCCTATCGAGGGAATCCCCTTCACACGTTCGAACAAAACGCCGGGCCGCGAGTTATCGGAGGGGAATCCCCTTCGCGATAACGGAGGCGGACAGCAAACCTTTCCTCCCGATTTTATGCGATTGTGGATGGGAACCCCTTCGGACGCTCAGATAAAATCGGTAGGAACTCCTAACTACAACAAGAATGACGCGGCAATCAAACTAACGGAAAGAGAGAGACAGAGCACCAAATTAAATATTTATTCAAGCACCTAATACATACAAATCAACCCGGACCTCGGTATTACGATAATTGCTGAGCGAGAACTCAAGCTACCACTACCCTAACTCTATCTCAAGCGCTTAGCTGAGCGAGAACTCAAGCCAAACTGAAGATAAACAATGCGAAGCGCTCTTATACAGGGTGTTATTTTTAAAACTTCCCACCTTGAATATCTTTGGAGGTAATAAAGATTTTGAATTGAAATAAAAACTGGACAACCCCGCACGGAGGGGGACACTTGCGCGCATATTCAGGGAATTTTTTCCACTTCCGGAAATGACCCTAACTTTGTTTTTTCAAATGGAATGGCACCTTTTTCTCAGCGGATTCGGAATCTACGATTTTTTCTGAGTTAGAAACACGTATCATACTTGACCGGAAGCGCAGTCACGGCCACCCTAGATTTTCAAAAACATCGAAGAAATCGGTGAAATATTGAGATTTTCGAAAAACGCAAAAACACGTCAAGTTAGTTTTTTTGATGCAAATTTACCTGAGCAATTTCATTTTTTGATTTCTCTTATTTCTATCAAATTTTCTCTTACCTCACAATCTGTCAAAATCTCAAAAGTAAATAAAAAGAAAATGTCAATGGGCAGATGAATTTGCATCAAAAAATTAAAGTAGACGTGTTTTTGCGTTTTTCGAAAAACTCAATTTTTCACCGATTTCTTCGATATTTTTGAAAATCTAGGATGGCCGTGACTGCACTTCCGGTCAAGTATGATACATGTTTATAACTCAGAAAAAATCGTAGATTCTGAATTCGTTGAGAAAAAGGTATCATTCCATTTGAAAAAACAAAGTTAAGGTCATTTCCGGTTAAACCGGAAGTGGAAAAAATTTCCTCTATATTCGCGCAAGTGTCCCCCTCCATGCGGGATTGGTCAGCGTCTATTTCAATTCAATATCTTTATTACATCTAAAGATATTCAAGGTGGGAAGTTTTAAAAATAAGACCCTGTATAGATTTCCCACTCCTGGCGGCTACGTGCTCGCGCGACGTCGAGTGGAGATGGCACGGCGGAGAGGGAATTCGGTACTGTTCGCGCGGCCTCGGTGTCTTCCTCGGCGGTGGGGGAGCGCTCGATGTGGTGACATCTTTCTTCAGGGCTGTCGGCTGAAATATTCCTGAAATAATGAATTAATATTAAAGGTTCCTGAAGTCCAGCGATGGCGAAAGGAAATCCTGTGGCTTCGACGTTATTTTATTCCTTCCAGGCGAAGAAATCACCACACGGCTCTTGAAGCTAGCAGAGCGGAGAGTCGGCGGCGTTGATAACGCGGTGTTTATCAACAACTCGGCGCGGCAGATTAATAAATGCGGGGGCGGAGTACCGAAAAATGGTAACGGAGCAAATCACTTCGTTACAATGCACATGCGATACCCTTTTTCCGGACACAGATTTCAGGTCATACACCACAGGAGACACAACTTTTACCACAGTGTACGGGCCAGAGAACTCGGAGCCAGTTTGGCATTGAAGCCTCTGACGGCGGAAGAAAGGAAGTGTTCCCGTTTATACACCAGGTCTCCCACATGGCAACGCCAGTCCCTACGACGGAGGTTGTAGTAATGGCTTTGCTTTGTGAAGGCCCAGGCTAGGTGAATACGGACTAACTCGAAGGATTCGCGGAGCTTAGCCAGACGGTTGGAATGTCGTCGGAGGTCGGCTTCAGAAGGAGGCGCGGCGGGTTCGGCGTTACCGGACGGTTCGACGGATTGAATAAGGGACTGCGGAACGACGAGTTCGCGACCATAATTAAGAAACGCGGGCGTGAACTTGGTCGAATCTTGACGGGCGGTGTTCATCGCAAATGTAAAGTCGGACAGGTGCTGGTCCCATTTGCGCTGGTTTTCCTGGCAGAATTGAGCGATCATTGTTTTTAATGTCTTGTTGGCTTGCTCCACCGGGTTAGCTTGAGGGGTGTACGGCGGTGTGAGACGGTGCTTGTTACCCATCTCGGTCAGCAGCGCCTCGAACAACTTGCCGGTGAACTGAGCCCCGTTGTCGCTGATGACGGTTTTCGGACAGCCAAAGCGGGCAATGATTAGCTCGGAGAAGGCCTGGACAACGGCCCTAGCGGTGGCTTAACGGACGGCACGGCACTCGGTCCACTTGGTGAAGCGGTCTTGCATCACCACCAGGTATGAGTTGCCCTTGCTTGACCGTGGGAGCGGGCCCACAAAGTCGATGCTCACGGTGTGCCACGGGTGGATGTTTCCGGTTGGAAACATTTTTCCAGGCGGTTGTTGCTGAGCGGGTTTGTGCGTTTGGCACGTCTTGCAACTACGCACGTAGTTCGCAATTTCTCGGAACATTCCGGGCCAATAGTAACTCCTGGCAATTCGGACGGAAGTCTTCGCGATTTTCTCATTTAATATATTCACACAGTGTGGTGCATCAGGCTAGCTATGAAGGTAGCAATATTACAAAGCTAACTGAATGCACTGGAATTTATGAACACTGTAATATTACAATAGATTTTCATTTGGGAGAGGCCTTAGAATCTTATCTTTTACGATTAGTGATGTCCACCTTTATTAACATTGAATCAAAGCATTTGTCTGTGTTTTTAGTGCCGTAGCAGAATGCGGAGGTACTCTTGTCTTTGCTTATTCGCTCGCTCGCTCGCTCGCTCGCTCGTCGTATCGATCGCTCCTCACTCTGTCCGTCGGATAACTTGAGAACGGATTGAGGTATCGAGCTGAAATTTGCTATACGGAATCTTGCCCAAAAAAGTAAGGCGGGGATTGCTTTTGGGCTATATCGGACCAAGGGGGTGGAAATTAGGGGTTGTAACTCAAAATTCCGCCTTATAAGTATTGGTCGAAATTAACGCCATTCGATACCCTTCCATTAATGATTCAAAAAGGTGTTATTCATGTTTTACAAAAAACCACCCTTAAAGGCTCTACAACCCCTAACATGAAAAAATACATAACGTCGGATAACTTGAGAACAGAGTGAGGTGTCGAGCTCAAATTTACTATACGGCTTTATACACTAAAAAGTAAGGCGGAGATTGCTTTTGGGTCATATCGGACCAAGGGGGTGGAAATTAGGGGTTGTAACTCAAAATTCCGCTTAATAAGTACTAGTCGAAATTGGCGTCATTCGATAGCTTTCCATTAATTATTCAAAAAAGGTGTCATTCATATTTTGCGAAAAACCACCCTTATAGGCGCTACAACCCCTAACATGCAGAAACACAAAAATACGAGAACTCAAAAACTACTCAACGTATCAAGGCAGAATTTGGTTTGTGAATTTCCAGTGACATTATAGGTGGATGGACAAATTTTCAAAAATATCTAACAAAGGGGATGAAATTTAAGGGTTGAAACTTGAAATTTCTTCAAGTAAATGGTAGCCTAAAGTTACGGGGTTCGATAGATTTCGGTCAACTATTGAAAAAAGGTCTTATGAGTTTTCAATCTAAAACCAACCCCTGGGCCATTAACCACCCCTAACTCTTTGCAAGTCGATAATTACATTTTATTTATTTTTTCTGAAACCCTATTG
The DNA here is from genome assembly GCA_963924575.1 of Pycnomerus fuliginosus. Classification (NCBI taxonomy): domain Eukaryota; kingdom Metazoa; phylum Arthropoda; class Insecta; order Coleoptera; family Zopheridae; genus Pycnomerus; species Pycnomerus fuliginosus. The sequence continues at coordinate 55,051 of CAWUQC010000009.1, read as the reverse complement.
GTTTATTTATGAACAACTGAAGTCAGTAAATACGCAAGGAGTTATGTCACACCGGAAAAATAAACTCACCCCTGTAAATCATAAAGGGGTGAAATCATGAGGTGTTGAAAACATGAATCTACAAATCACTTTAATTTTTCAACGAATTGGATTAGGGTGGTGAAATTGAAAACACAACTTCCTTTAGGGCATGTGGGGGTGGTGAAATAGGGGGTTGGAGTTTAGGGGTTGAAACGTCCATAAAGCCCTGTAATTTGACACAGAGAAGCAATATCTTCTGCGAAACTGTGACATCTTACACACTGCATCTTCGATAAGGGAAGAGCGAATTTTAGGAGAAAATTATCGAAGGGGATGAAAGTTAGGGGTGGAAACTCGAATTTTCAATGAAGAATGTATAGTTGAAAATAATACCATTCGATAGCTTTCTATTGATGGTACAAAAAAGGTATTATTCATCATTCGCGAAAAACGACCCTTAAAGGCGATACAACCCCCTAACATGCTGAAACACAAAAATGCGAGAACTCAAAAACTGCTCAACGTATCTGGGTTAAATTTGATGTGGTAATTTACAGCGCCACTGTAGGCGGATGGGCAAATTTTCATTAATATCTAACAAGGGGGTTGAAATTTAAGGGTTGAAACTGGAAATTTTTTCATGTAAGTGGTGGAATAAAATTATGGGGTTCGATAGACTTCGGTCAACCATTGAAAAAAGTCTTATGAGTCTTCAACCTAAAACCAACCCCTACGCTACTAACAACCCTTAAGCCCTAGCAAGCGGAGTAAACACATTTTATTTTTTTTTTTGCTTTCTTCTGATTTGTTAATAATTCAACGTCATTTTCATTAATTTTTAACCCATCCACAATTTTTCAACCCCTTTCATGATATGTGAACCCTCAAAGAGCAAAATTTACCCACACCGCTTCTTTTTCGTGTGATTTTCGCTAGTTCTACTTAACTACAGTACATTTTCATCTCTTTTGAGTTTTCATCCCCCTTAACGATTTTTCTCCCCCCCGAGCGTTAATTTTGTAAAATTCGCGCAGTTTTGCCTTTTTTCGGTAATAAATTTTACCGAATTTTACTCGTATGAATTGTTACTGAGTTTTTCACTTTTTCGAGCCCTTCGCAATGTTTCAACCCCCAAAAGTCAAATTTGCATAATTAGCTTATTTTCGTGTTATTTTCTGTAATTCTACTTAATTACGATTAATTTTCATCCCTTTTAACTTTTCATCCCCCTGTACAATTTTTCAACCCCCTAAGTGTTTATTTTGCAAAATTCACGCAATTTAGTTTTCCTTCGGTAATAAATTAAACTCATTTGGATTATGTTTATCTTTTTCACTTTTCCAACCCCCTTCGCAACATTTCAACCCCCAAAAGCTAAATTTGCATAATTGGTTTACTTTCGTGTTATTTTCTGTAATTCTGCTTAATTACGATTAATTCTCATCCACTTTGACGTTTCATCCCCCTTTACAATTTTTCAACCCCCTAGGTGTTAATTTTGCCAAATTCGGATATTTTCGTTTTTCCTCGGTAATAAATTGAACCCATTTGGATGATGATTAAACTTTTCACTTTTTTCATCCCCCTTCGCAATGTTTCAAGTCTTCAAATGCAAAATTTACATAATTGGGTTAATTTGGTGTTATTTTCCGTAATTTTACTTAGCCACGGTTAATCCTCATACCTTTTGATTTTTTCATCCACCTTTACGATTTTTCAACCCCCTAAGTGCTAATTTTGCAAAATTCGCATAATTTCGTTTTTCGTCGGTCATAAAATTGAACGCATTTGGGATTCAGTTTACCTTTTACAATTTTTCAGTTTCCTTCTGTAATTCTACTTAACTTGGGTTAATTTTCACCCTCTTTGACTTTTCATCCCCCTTTACAATTTTTCAACCCCCTAAGCACCCATTTTACTAAATTCAATATTTCAACCCTCCAAGGGCTAAATTTGCATAATTGTCTTATTTTTGTATTATTTTCTGTAATTCTACTTAACTTGGGTTAATTTTCACCCTCTTTGACTTTTCATCCCCCTTTTTTTCATAATTTCGTCTTTTTAACACCACTGTGCGTCTGCGGAGGCACTACTACTAGGTGCAGATTTATAAAATCTGCACCCGACTCCACCAGTAAATTCAGCTCGCCCCTACATACACATTAACAAGGTAAACATCTACAGGGACACACATCGCATTGATACACATCTTTCGTTGGCTTTTGGTAAAATATTCTTCCATTATTTTTTCCAATGCTTTTCAGAATTTCTTCTAAATTTTTATTTTTTTCCTCGTTGGGTAAATGTCTAGTATTGTTGTTTCATGCATTACGAACTGAGGGATACCGAATCTATACACTTTAGTGTTCTTACGCCCTTTATAACATGTATATGTATGTGTGCTTATGAATGGAAATTGATTCTTGGAGTATTCTTATCGTAACGATAGGTTAGAAATCTGTCGATAAATTGAATTAGTTCTGGACATTGTCCCTGGGTATACAGTGGGACATCTTTCAACCATGCTTATGTGGAGACCCCCTAAGCTAAATATGGAAAAAACAAGAAACATGTACATAAATATACCAGCGTAAAAAGTAATCCAACACAATATGCTCACCGAAAGCACCCCCCGACTTTTGCAGATATTTCATAAATTCAAAAACTTTGTTGTTGAAATATAGGATGCATGTCACTGAATCATTCTTAATTAATTCCTAATTTCCTAACCCTCTTATTCTGTAAATTTTCGTCTATGAACGATTTCGTTTGTAAAAGATGGGACCTGAACGAAAATCTCAACGAAATTTTCGAATGCGCTATTCGGTAACTGGTTCGTTCATTACAAGCGATAAAAAATATCTAAACGAAAAGAGCCGATGTTTTCAACGAGTATACAGGGTGTTTCAAAAACATGGTGCCAACACTTAACCGCTTAATCGCCACATGAAACCAAACTTCGAGCACCGCACCAAAGTTCACTCAAGTGTACTCCTGCGAAGTTAGAGGCCCTCAAAGTTGAAGAAAAATAATTGTTTTTTCGTCATAAAATCTGAACCGACCAACCGAATGACATGAGGTTTGGTGTCCTCCCATAGTTTTTTACGCTCTTTAACGCTAAATGCTTATTTTTACTGCCGGATGCCTATCAGGGCCGTACTAGTAAAAGTTCACTACAAAACTCGCAAAAAAAAATCTTTTTGCCTATTAAGCTGCCACCTTGATAGCATTTCTACAAAGAGAATGTAAAAACCCTACTTTTTTGCCTCTCCTGTGTCAGGTCAGACACCCTTTTCGAGATAAACAGCTTTAAATGTATCACTGTTAATTGGAATTAACTCATAAAAATCTTAGCAGGCTTTTAGATTTAGCGCGGTTGCTTAGCAACAAGAGATAAACAGTTGCCAATAATTGTTTTCCTTTATGGCTCCTAAGCAAAAATTAGATTTTTGAGTTTTTGATCGGATTTGTCAGTCGGAGTTTAAGAAACAAACGAGGTTTATTAATTTAACATTTCTACAGAACATTTTCAAATATATTTCCTTGCATCTCGATGCATTTTTGGCAACGTCGAATGAAATTTCCGCGTATCCTCAAGAACACGCCCGGCAAATTTCTGTGGTATTCGGCAGCATTTAAAACTCTCTGTCTTAATTCTTCAATTGTGTTCACTGGTGTAGCGTAGACATGGTCTTTCATAAAGCCCCAAAACTCAAAATCTATTGGATTTAAATCCGGGGACCGGGCCGGCCATGGAAATGGTCCTGTTTTACCGATCCACCTATTTGGAAAGGTTTCGTTCAAGTGTTCTCGAATGATACGTGCAGTGTGCGGACCAGCCCCATCCTGCATGTACCACATTTGTTCCCGTACATTCAGTGGAACATCTTCCATGAGTTCATTCAGGTCATTATTTAGAAACTCTAAGTAGTCGACGGCTCTTAGTCGATTTGGCAAAAAGTGAGGTCCAATGAGGTTATTAGCAACAATCCCTGCCCACGTATTGACAGAAAATCGTTCTTGATGACTGGAAACTCTAGTTGCGTGGGGGTTTTCGCGTCGAGGTGCCCATGTATGCAGGTTGTGATAATTGATAACGCCATCCCTTGTAAACATTGCTTCGTCGGTGAACAAAATGTTACTTAAGAAATTGGGGTTTTGACGATATTGTTCCAGTACCCACTCACAGAACTGCATTCTTCGGGGAAAATCTTCCGGTTTTAAAGCATGGACTCTTTGCAAATGAAATGGATAGAGCCGTCCTTGATGAGCTGTTCTCCACACTGTTGAAACACTGCTGTGAGTGTGCAAAGCCAATCTTCTGCAACTTATACTCGGATTCTCCCTTAAGCCGTTCAGAATCTCCTCTTCAATTTCTGGAAGTCGAGCGCCTCTGGGACGACCCCCATCAATATTTTTGGTTCGAAAAGTACCCATTTCACGCAGTCTTCTGTCAAGCGCAGGGAAAAGTTTCCTACTGGGCTGCCTCCGTGCCGGAAATTTTTCAAAATACCTTCTGCAAGCTTGGCGAGTATTTTGGCGGCATTCTCCATACGTTAAGTGCATATCTGCCATCTCAGAAAAAGAAAAATCGTTTCTGGCGGCCATAACTAACGTAGAGATCTTACAAAACAAAAAGAAAATAATTTGGTGACGGAATTATTGGCAACTGTTTATCTCTTGTTGCTAAGCAACCGCGCTAAATCTAAAAGCCTGCTAAGATTTTTATGAGTTAATTCCAATTAACAGTGATACATTTAAAACTGTTTATCTCGAAAAGGGTGTGTCTGATCAAAAACACAGGAGAGACAAAAAAGTAGAGCTTTTACATTCTCTTTGTAGAAATGCTATCAAGATGGCAGCTTAATGGGCAAAACTTTTTTTTTTTGCGAGTTTTGTAGTGAACTTTTACTAGTACGGCCCTGATAGGCATCCGGCATTAAAAATAAGTATTTAGCGTTAAAGAGCGTAAAAAACTATGGGAGGACACCAAACCTCATGTCATTCGGTTGGTCGGTTCAGATTTTATGCCAAAAAAACAATTATTTTTCTTCAACTTTGAGGGCCTCTAACTTTGCAGGAGTACACTGGAGTGAATTTTGGTGCGGTGCTCGAAGTTTGGTTTCATGTGGCGATTAAGCGGTTAAGTGTTGGCACCATGTTTTTGAAACACCCTGTATACAACTGTGTGAAGTTATCCCAAAATCAAAACTGATATTTGACAGGTGTTGAATCCAGGATTTGAGTTAGAAACATGATCATTCATGAACATCGGATCTTGAACTTCCATGAACAAACCGAAACGTGTTTTTTTCCTACATCGTCTTCTCAACTGCCAACCAATTTTCTTTGTGTAAGTTATTATGGTAAATAAATGATCTTGGAACTTTATTTTGACCGGGAGCAATAAATTATTCTTATGTCTTCAAGATTGTGTATATCAATATTTCGATTGAGAAGCATAACTTCTTCGGAAAAATTATCTTGAAACTCTATTACATCATAGGATATTTCTTCATCTTCGTCACTCAGTATCTTTATCGATATCAATTAAATCATTATTTTCATGATTATCGATAACAATGTCAATTGGAACGTCAGAACAATCTGCACCGTGCTTTGGCGACATTACGGGGTGTAGTTATTCTGCAGCTTTTACACCTGTATGGCTTTTGATGGAGTTTATTTACAACTAAGAAAGATAACAGGATTACAATAACGTTGAATACATGTTAGCAATACAGTGTTTTTGCTGAGTATAGGCAGTGTTGTTAAAGGTACTTTTGTATGAGTATCTAGGTACAGATACAGGTACTTACAAAACAATGTATCTAGATACACTTTCAGGTACTCTTGCAAAAATGTATCTAAGTACAGGTATAGATACTTGTTCGTTGTATCTAGGTACATTACATATACTCTCAGAGACTTTACATTATCAATTCGTGTCTATTAGGGATGGGATAACCTACTCCGGTGCCGGATCAGGTGCACCTGTTCCGACTCGGACTTCGAACTAGGTGCAAGAAACTAGGTTCATGATCCAGCCGGGAGTCGTAGTCGTACGGAACGGAGGAATCATTGCAAATAATATGCGCCGCACTTCGTTCGTACCGCACCGAGTACCGCACTCGCCGGTCGAACAGGTACATTTGGTTCCCACAGGCAAAGAAAACAGATGTTTATTTTTCTTGAAAGGACGTTATCTGACTTTGACTGCTTCCTTAGTAAGCATGAGCCCATTTAGATCTTTCTGACCAACATACATGAAGAAACAAGCTACAAATTGGTATCAATTAAAAAGTGGGCTCATACTTAGAAATCCTCGAAAAAAGCAATAATATGTGCTCATTCTCGGCATCAGCGCGGGCGTATAGAACTTAAAATAAAAAATTAGGTTTTATTCTAATATTGCTTTTCCAAATGGAAATCAGTCTTCTTCTGAACTAATTTTTATAATCTACGAATACTTTAAGCTAAAAACCCTAGATTTTTAACAACAAGCAATATACAGGGTGAGTCTGAAAGACTCCACATCCTTTATACCACAGAATCTAATGTTCACATGATGAAGCTTGATGCAAAAATTATTGGTCAATTGTGATTCCTCTTAATGTTATAAGCCGCCAAAGATCTTCATTTTTAAACATTCTTTTTAAATATCTTTCGAAAGGTGTATCGTAGGATTTTGAATTTTTGCACAGCAATGTTACAGACCAAGAAGCAACTGCTGATGGTACTTAAGACATTATCCAAAAAGCGGATCTTTGTTATACAGGGTGGCCCCGATGTTATTTGACCTTGAACTTTTTTAGGTTTGAAAATATTGCTAATTTGCCGATGCGGCCGTATTCCCCGTTCAATTCTAAAACTTTATTGGCTCTAAAAATTTTTCGAAAAAACTGACCACTCACGAGGAAAATTGAAAAAACCGAAAACATGATCATCGTGATAAACCTACAATTTCAATAAAAATCAAAGTGTACGTTGACACGCATCACATTTAAACTGTTTTTTTGCATTGAAGGTGTTGTCCTACATCTGTGCCCAGAACCATTGCTCACAACTGAAGAAAAAACATTGATGGTAATTTAACTTTTTTATGAGGTAGACATTGGTTTTAAGGTGATTACCTGCATCATGGTTTCGGTTTTTTCAATTTTTCTCCTGAGTGGTTAGTTTTTTCGAAAAAGAGCCGCAACAGTTTTAGAATTGAACGGGGAATACGGCCGCATCGGCAAATTAGCAATATTTTCAAACTTAAAAAAGTTCAAGGTCAAATAACATCGGGGCCACCCTGTATAACAGAGATCCGCTTTTTGGATAATGTCTTAAGTACCATCAGCAGTTGCTTCTTGGTCTGTAACATTGCTGTGCAAAAATTCAAAATCCTGCGATACACCTTTCGAAAGATATTTATCCCCAAAAATAATTGAAATATTTAGAAGAAAATAATAACTAATTGAGAAATTGTAATTGCGTTTGAATTTACCGGGTGTATCACAGACCCCGCCGTATAGGGAATTAACATGGAAAAATTAATTTAATTTTTTTCCTGCTCCGGAGGATTTTCTCGAAAAGTTTGATCGTGTTTGGAGGATAGTCCATACAAGTCTGTACCTCTTGAGATTTTTTTCGTTCGTCAGCTCCTCTTAGGTACTTAACAATGATTTTTTGAAAATTGAATTCTCGACGAAAACGAAAAAATTTTTCGTGCCCAATCGACCCGCTTCGAATGTTTACTTAGTTTGCTGCCTTTGTGGATTGCAACCCAACGCAAAATAAATGGATACTTCGAAACGGGTCGATTGTGCACGAAAAAATGTTGCGTCTCTGCTTCTACGGAACATTTTTTCGTGCACAATCGACCCGTTTCGAAGCATCCATTTATTTTGTGTTGTGTTGCAATCCATAAAGGCAGCAAACTAAGTAAACACTCGAAGCGGGTCGATTGGGCACGAAACATTTTTTCGTTTTCGTAGAAAATTCTATGTTCAAAAAATCATTGTTAAGTACGAACGAAAAAAATCTCAAGAGGTACAGACTAGTATGGACTATCCACACACGATAAAACTTTTCGAGAAAATCCTCCGGAGCAGGAAAAAAATAAAATTCATTTTCCCATGTTAATTCCCTATACGGCGGGGATGGTGAAACACCCGGTATAACAAAACAACGTAAAGAGCTTTTTGTTCCAGGGTAGGGCTGACTATACAGTGCGAACGTTGATGGCTGTGGAATATTTCAAATAAAAAATTTTTGGGCCATCTGCTGCTAAAATCCTCGAACCGGTCGATTTTATTTTTTAAATGCGGATCTGATTCTGCAGTCAGATTTTTTTACCACTTCCGCTCTAACCGGAAATGATTTTAACTTTGTTTTCTCAAATAGAAAGACTCTGTTCTCAACGGAATCGAAATCTACGATTTTTTCTGAGTTAAAAGCATGTATCATACTTGGCCGAAGGTGCAGTCACGGCCGCCCTATATTTTGAAAAACATCGAAGAAATCGGTCAAAAATCAAGATTTTTGAAAATTGGAAATATACGTCAACTTAATTTTTTCGGCAAATTCAACTGCGCGATTACATTTTTTTAAAATTATTTTTATTATTTTGGCAGATTGTGAATAGTGAAAGAAATTAAAAAAACAAAGGCAATAATAAAAGGAAATGTAACTGCACAGTTGAATTTGCATCAAAAAATTAGATTGACGTGTATTTGCGATTTGCAAAAATCTTGATTTTTGACCGATTTCTGCGATGTTTTTAAAATCTAGGGTGGCCGTGAATGCACTTCCGGTCAAGTGTGATTCACATTTTGATTTTTAAAAAAATCGTAAATTCCGAATCCGTTGAGAAAAAGGTGTCCTTCCATTTGAGAAAACAAAGTTAAGGTAATTTCCGGTTAAACCGGAAGTGGGAAAAAAAAATCCGACCAAAGAATCAGATATGCATTAAAAAAATGTAATCGACCGGTCCAAGGATTTCAGCAGCAGATGACCCAAAAAAATTTTATTTGGAATATTCCACAGCCAACGTTCGCACTGTATACACCCCGGTCAAGTATAATACAAATGTTGAGTACGTATGTATGAATTGTTGAGCAAAATAAAGGTTCTTACAGTTATTTCCGGTTAGATAGGAAATGCAAAAAATGTTTGGCAAAGCCCTCAGGTCCTACATTAAAAAATTAACTTGACATGTTCGAGGAATTTTGCAAGAAATGAACGGCACGAAATAGTGGATATCGGCAACCCTCTTAATTGCTATCATACAATTCGTAACTAATCAGCGTAGGGGTTGTGAGTCAAGCTTTTGAAATTCAATGCTTTCTTCTTTTGGATTTGTTAATTTATGTCAGTGACAAAAAGCAGAAACATTGATGGAGAATAAAACATACGTACGAAAACATATTCACATGTCAGGATTCACGTGATCAATAAATAGGGCTCCTTAAAAATTGAGTAATTACTGCAAAATTATTGTAGGCGTAAAAGTAAAGTATCCACCACTTAAGTAATTAATTTCTTGGGGTTGTTTAAAATAGGTGGAGGTTAAATTCTTGATCATTCACTTTTCAAAGAACAATACACGCATAGTTGCTATGGTAGCACCTACCAGCTATGAACGGTTGTGTCAGCATGCCAGCATTTACTAACACCGACAGAAGGTTTGCCACATGGAACCAAAATGCTGACAACTCCCAGAAGAAAAAGCACCCGGTGCAAGAAGAATACCCTCCGAAGTTGACACGTATTTGCACCTAGCGTGTTCTTGCATTCGACAGAACGAAGCTTGCCACCTGGAACCAAAATGCTGACAACTCCCAGAAGGAAAAGCACCCGGTGCAAGAAGAATACCCTCCGAAGTTGACACGTATTTGCACCTAGCGTGTTCTTGCATTCGACAGAACGAAGCTTGCCACCTGGAACCAAAATGCTGACAACTCCCAGAAGGAAAAGCACCCGGTGCAAGAAGAATACCCTCCGAAGTTGACACGTATTTGCACCTAGCGTGTTCTTGCATTCGACAGAACGAAGCTTGCCACCTGGAACCAAAATGCTGACAACTCCCAGAAGAAAAAGCACCCGGTGCAAGAAGAATACCCTGCGAGATTGACACCTATTTGTACCTAGCGTTTTCTTGGATTCGACGGAACGACGTTTGCCACCTGGAACCAAAATGCTGACAAGTCCCAGAAGGAAAAGCACCCGGTGCAAGAAGAATACCTTCCGAAGTTGACACCTATTTGCACTCAGCGTGTTCTTGCATTCGACAGAACGAAGCTTGCCACCTGGAACCAAAATGCTGACAAGTCCCAGAAGGAAAAGCACCCGGTGCAAGAAGAATACCGTCCGAAGTTGACACCTATTTGCACTCAGCGTGTTCTTGCATTCGACAGAACGAAGCTTGCCACCTGGAACCAAAATGCTGACAACTCCCAGAAGGAAAAGCACCCGGTGCAAGAAGAATACCCCCCGAAGTTGACACGTGTTTGCACCTAGCGTGTTCTTGCATTCGACAGAACGAAGCTTGCCACCTGGAACCAAAATGCTGACAACTCCCAGAAGAAAAAGCACCCGGTGCAAGAAGAATACCCTGCGAGATTGACACCTATTTGTACCTAGCGTTTTCTTGGATTCGACGGAACGACGTTTGCCACCTGGAACCAAAATGCTGACAAGTCCCAGAAGGAAAAGCACCCGGTGCAAGAAGAATACCTTCCGAAGTTGACACCTATTTGCACTCAGCGTGTTCTTGCATTCGACAGAACGAAGCTTGCCACCTGGAACCAAAATGCTGACAAGTCCCAGAAGGAAAAGCACCCGGTGCAAGAAGAATACCTTCCGAAGTTGACACCTATTTGCACTCAGCGTGTTCTTGCATTCGACAGAACGAAGCTTGCCACCTGGAACCAAAATGCTGACAACTCCCAGAAGGAAAAGCACCCGGTGCAAGAAGAATACCCCCCGAAGTTGACACGTGTTTGCACCTAGCGTGTTCTTGCATTCGACAGAACGAAGCTTGCCACCTGGAACCAAAATGCTGACAACTCCCAGAAGAAAAAGCACCCGGTGCAAGAAGAATACCCTCCGAAATTGACACCTATTTGTACCTAGGGTTTTCTTGGATTCGACAGAACGACGTTTGCCACCTGGAACCAAAATGCTGACAAGTCCCAGAAGGAAAAGCACCCGGTGCAAGAAGAATACCCCCCGAAGTTGACACGTATTTGCACCTAGCGTGTTCTTGCATTCGACAGAACGAAGCTTGCCACCTGGAACCAAAATGCTGACAACTCCCAGAAGAAAAAGTACCCGGTGCAAGAAGAATACCCTCCGAAATTGACATCTATTTGTACCTAGCGTGTTCTTGGATTCGACAGAACGACGCTTGCCACCTGGAACCAAAATGCTGACAACTCCCAGAAGGAAAAGCACCCGGTGCAAGAAGAATATTCTCCGAAGTTGACACCTATTTACACCTAGCGTGTTCTTGGATTCGACAGAACGAAGCTTGCCACCTGGAACCAAAATGCTTCCAACTCCCAGAAGGAAAAGCACCTGGCGCAGGAGGAATACCCTCCGAACTTGACACTTATTTGCACCCAGCGAGTACTTGCATTCGACAGAACGAAGCTTGCCACCTGGAACCAGAATGCTGACAACTCCCAGAAGAAAAAGTACCCGGTGCAAGAAGAATACCCTCCGAAATTGACATCTATTTGTACCTAGCGTGTTCTTGGATTCGACAGAACGACGCTTGCCACCTGGAACCAAAATGCTGACAACTCCCAGAAGGAAAAGCACCCGGTGCAAGAAGAATATCCTCCAAAGTTGACACCTATTTACACATAGCGTGTTCTTGGATTCGACAGAACGAAGCTTGCCACCTGGAACCAAAATGCTGACAACTCCCAGAAGAAAAAGTACCCGGTGCAAGAAGAATACCCTCCGAAATTGACATCTATTTGTACCTAGCGTGTTCTTGGATTCGACAGAACGACGCTTGCCACCTGGAACCAAAATGCTGACAACTCCCAGAAGGAAAAGCACCCGGTGCAAGAAGAATATCCTCCGAAGTTGACACCTATTTACACCTAGCGTGTTCTTGGATTCGACAGAACGAAGCTTGCCACCTGGAACCAAAATGCTTCCAACTCCCAGAAGGAAAAGCACCTGGCGCAGGAGGAATACCCTCCGAACTTGACACTTATTTGCACCCAGCGAGTACTTGCATTCGACAGAACGAGACTTGCCAAGGAAAAGTACCTGATGCAGGAAAATGCCCTCGGAGTTGACACCTATATGTCCCCAGCGTCTTCTTGCATTCCACAGAACGAAACACTGACATCTCCCAGAGGGAAAAGCATTTGGTGCACGAAGAATATTCTCCGAACTTGTCATTGCAATTTGAAGTTGTCATTTATTTACCCATAGCGCTTTCTCACATTCGTCAGAATGCGGGTAGCTACCTAGAACTAGAATGTTAACAGTTGCTTGAAGGAAAAGCACTTGGTCCAAGAAGAAAACCCTCCGAAGTTGGCTTTCAGGTTTTTATCACAGTAGATTTTTTTTAAATAATTCATCACAGTAAGCTCCTCGGTAAGTCCTGTTGATATACTCCAGCGCCCATACAACAGGGGCCCAGGTTAACAATATTGGTATCTGGGAGTAGAGTATGAAGACTTGGAGGCGCACATACCTTGCACTTCGCTTCGAAGACGTCTTTGGAGATAGTCTCAAAAAAATATATGGACATATTGCGATTCCCACAAGAATCATGGTTACAAAGAAAAAGAGCTTGCCAGGGGGCCCATTTTAGATAGGAAATCCAATAGGGTCCTTTGGAGGCAAAATAATAAAAATATATATTTGACCGCTTACTATTTTGCATTGGCCTTTGGAAGTTTATTAGACTAGAGCCGGGTACTTATTGTGTTTGTCACGTTTTATGATGCCGCATCTGCAGCTAGAACGTCTTCTCAATTGTATTATTTTATTATTTATTATTTAGGTAAGCCTTCTGGAATCGAGACGGGGCAAAATTATTTTATTATTTTATTATGGGGTAGGGGGTAGGTTTGCTGTTCACAGCGCATGCTAAATTCAAGTTAGTGCCAAATAGATTTAGAAAAGAAATTTTAAATTTTAGAAATTAGAATTGTGCAGAGTCTAGAGTAGACTGAGTGTAGAGTGCGTAAACAATAATATTAAAATGAATAGGCAAAGAAGCCCTATTTGGAATTTTTTTACGGCTGTCGATAAAGACTTTGCTAAATGTGATATATGTAGTTGCAAAATGAGTTACAAATCGTCCACTTCTAACATGAAGAGGCATCTTCAAAGAAAACACCCAACTGTTCAGTTGTCTTCTGAAAAAGCTTCAGAAATGCGAAAGGGTAATGAGGAGATGCAGCAGGAGCAGGAGGTGCCTAATATTTCCAAACCATCATCTTCGACTTCCCAAAAGGTAGGTGTTAGGTACGTTTATCTTTTTCATAAGTGGACATACTATTGAGGATAATGTTTCTTAGGACGATAAAATGGATGTGGACGATGCTCCACCAGCTATGGATGGCTGCAGAGACAACATCCACATAGACAAACAAAAATCCAAGCAGAAACAGACCCACGTCTCATCATATTTGACAAAAAAAAATATCTCGATGAATATAAAGAAAAAAATAGATGACGAACTACTTGCACTTTTTGTAATGGATTTTCAGCCATTTCGCATAGTAGAGGACAAGGGATTTCGTAGATTTGTTAAGGTACTCAATCCAGCTTATTCCTTACCAAACAGGACGACCGTATCAAAATCCCTAATTCCGGCTTTATATGAAAAATGTGTCTCTAGATGCAAAGAGGAAATAAGACATGTTTCATCCGTATGCCTGACAACCGATTGTTGGACTTCGATTAATAATGAAAGTTTTATTGGTATAACAATTCATTACATCAATAAAAACTTTGAGATGAAGTCTATGCTATTAAAATGCGCGTCATTTTCTGAAAGCCACACCAGTGAACATTTAGCTACTGAATTGAGCAATACAATATCGGAATGGGATTTAGGAGGAAAAATTGTATTTGCAGTATCCGATAATGCTGCAAATATAAAAAAAGCAATAAGTGAACTGTTGGGTTGGAAACATTTTGGATGCTTCGCCCACACTTTAAATTTGATTGTGCGTGATGCCTTGAAGAAGTGTGAAGCTACAGTAAATAAGGTTAAACAAATAGTTGGACATTTTAAAAGGAGTACTACGGCAAATTCTAAACTATTAACCTATCAAAAAAACAGCGGGGTTGATGTTCCAAAGAAATTGATTCAAGATGTTGCAACTCGCTGGAATTCCACATTTTACATGCTGCAGCGATTTGTGGAACTAGAGGACGCTATACGCTCAACAGTAGCAATTTTGAATTCGGACTTGCCAGTTATAACAGTTGAAGAATGGGAATTAATGAAAGACATGGTGAATATATTAAGTCCTTTTGAAAATGTTACTAGAGCTGTTAGCGGAGAAAAATACATGACAGCGTCCTTAGTTATTGTGTTCACAACAGGGCTAAAAAACATATTTGACGAATTATTAAAACGGAAGGATGATTTAAAGTGCAAGCTAACAATAGAAATTGTAAATGAGTTGAAGACAGGATTAGATACAAGATTTAAAAATTTAGAACACAGCATTACGTTGGCTTCTTCTACATTTCTGGACCCCAGATTCAAAACGTACGCTTTCAAGGACGATAAAGCAGTTGAAAAAGTTAAGAAGCAGCTAATAAACTTGATTTCATCTAAAATAACGGAGAAGTCGAAAGAGGGAAAAGATAGCACCACTACTAATTTAACAGAAACGGCAACATCATCATCATCAGTTCAATCGGAATCAGATATGTTTTGTATTTGGTCGTCTATCGACAAAAGTATAGCCACCAGCTTAAAGCCAGGAATATCAGATTCAAGGGCAATCATGGAGGTGCAAAGATATTTAGAAGACGACGTTCAAGACCGGAATAAAGATCCCTTTCTCTGGTGGAGAGAGAATCAATATTTGTACCCCAATTTAGCGATAATATTTAGAGAAAAGTGTTGTGCCTTAGCGACGTCTGTTCCATGCGAACGCTTATTTTCAAAAGCAGGAGAGATTTTAAATGTGCGGCGCACACGACTTAGTTCCAGCAATGTTGAAAAATTACTATTTCTAAACGGAAATAGCGATTTTGTTTTTACGTAATTGTTTTATACCTACCTACAATCTATTTAATTCTGATAATTTTAAGCTTCAGATTTTATTTTTCGTTTATTTTTGTTCTAATAAATTACCTACTTCCTACTTCTCGTGGGAAGGTATAGGTGTATAAGTACGGATCCATTTATTGTAATTCCCAAATTAAAAGTCAAATCTATTGAATAGATTCCCGCTCGCCGTAGCGTGCCGCCCATACTACATTTAGGTTGAATTCATTCATTTTATTTTATTCCAAGGCAAGGTGAGAAATTCAAAAATTAAACCAAATCGCAAAAGCGCGAACCTTCCGATTCCATTCAATTCGATTAAAGCAGTTGCAGGTTTGCAATAGAGTGGGAGAGAACATCTCGCACTCGCATCGCATTCGAATCGAATTCGACTAGACTAGTGAACAACATAGCAGCACTGACACAGTAGTCTTCCGATCCGACTCCAACTACTCCGAGTCCGAGTCCGAGTTCTCGATCTCGTTCTTTTCTCTTTTGTGATTCGTGCTGCCGCACGACTCCGGTCGGACCTACTCTTTTAGAGATCGCGAACTAGGTGCACCTACTCCACCGACAGGAGTAGGTTCAAAAGAACAGGTTCGTCATTTGTTACCCATCCCTAGTGTCTATATAGTTTTTAATGATGAAAGGTGGTACATGCAAATGATAATATCAAAAAAAAGTTTATATTCGACATTAAATATATTTATTTAAAGAATTAAGTACAAATTAAAAAGTTATTATTAACACTAAGTATTTTATTTAAGGAATTACAAATTAAAATAGTTATTATTAACACTAAATATTTTATTTAAGGAATTACAAATGATTTACTTATTATACTTAAAAATAACAAAGTTTCAAACATTTCATCCGAAAGCTTATTTCTTCGAGGAGTCATTATTTGTCCTCCAGAACTAAATATTCTTTCGACGGGTGCCGATGAAGGCAGAACAGTATTGTAAAATTTAAAGATTTTTCTTATTAAACTATTACAGTGAGATTCTTAAAATTTGTAATGAGGGTTGGCCATGAAAGACAATTGAATCGAAAAACGTTTGTCCGATCGAGTTCGTATAGTTCCCAACCAATTCCCTAGATTAAAATGGTGGACGTTAATTTTTTTAATTAATCGTATTTTCATTTATTAAAATGAAAAATTTGAGGATATCTCCACTTCCCCGATCAAATTTGGCGCGCCCGCCCACCTTCGACCTTGAATGGCCCCCACAAAAACAAGTTGTGCGCAAGTGAGGTTATGCCGGAATATTTGTTTCGAAACAGCTGTTGTGTGTTGTGGTGACCCCCTTTCGACGTTTTGAGTCCTAAAGAACTTGAAGAAATGACAAATAAACCGCACTTCAGCAGGCGGTCAGTGGAATTCCAAAGTCAAAACAGAATCGATTGATGTGAACGACAGGAAATCAAGTAATTTTATTATTGTTAAAATGAAACATTCCTGTTAGAAATTGTTTTAGAAAGAATGCAAAAAGAGAGTAATGATGGACACCGATGGATTTGGCATATAAAAATGGGAGGATGTTAATCAACATCTTTATGAGGTTTCGTCTTTCGACATTCATTGTAGGTCTCCACACCACCTCTTTGAAAACTAGATAGACAAAACTTTTAACAAAAGGAAAGATGTATTACATATTTTTGCAAACTAAAATTGGTGTTTCAGATCTAAGGTTTATTTACGTGGCTTTGGAAATTATAGACATTTGCTACGGGTCAGTTATAATTTAGATTTTATGAAGGGGCCAGTGGTTCACTGACGTTTGTACTGACAATAATTTATTATTTATTACTTAATAGTTTTGTCATCTAAAATTACATTTATTTGAATAAAGCTTGGTACCTTTGTAAAAACATTTTAATTTGTAAAACTTAGACACTCATCTGAAAAGTAAGTATGGTCTTCGTTAATAACATTTTGCAGTATTTTAAGGTTAAATAATTCTCTAAATAAAATGGTTAGTTTGGAAAGGCAAAATATTACTGTTCAAGCAAGGGCCAACGAGAAGGGAGCATTTCCTTGCCAGGAAAGGAATTTGGATGGAGGTTGTTAGTCCATGTTGGAGGGGAAGAGGGATTTCAGCCGGCAGTGGTGTACAAAATTTTCGACAGTGTTAGTGGGAAATGTTAGACAGTGGTTGCAAAAATTGAGCAAAGGCTGTCGGGGGGCTTCACAGTCAGCAGTGGCGTACAAATTTTTGGGGTGTGGAATGCCCCCAGTCAAGGTTAAAAACAGTAGTGAAGGTAATCGAAACTACCACAGAAGCTTCGACCCCTCTGTGCCCCCTAAGTGCACTAAAACAGGTGCAAAATAAATTAAGCATGTTATTTGAAGGGTTTTATTAACTTTTCGGTAAGTACAGCATACTCTAGGGGCTGCTTTTCTAATTCAGTATCGGTAAAGCCCAGATTAAGTGATTCCACAGTCTTTGAACTTTTATGTTTGGTGTTCAAGCTTCTTTTTGCAGTTAAAAATAAAGCCACTAATGTTCTCAGTATGGATGATTCACTGGCCCCTTCATAAAATCTAAATTATAACAGCCGTAGCAAATGTCTATAATTTCCAAAGCCACGTAAATAAACCTTAGACCTGAAACACCAATTTTAGTTTGCAAAAATATGTAATACATCTTTCCTTTTGTTAAAAGTTTTGTCTATCTAGTTTTCAAAGAGGTTGTGTGGAGACCTACAATGAATGTCGAAAGACGAAACCTCATAAAGATGTTGATTAACATCCTCCCATTTTTATATGCCAAATCCATCGATGTCCATCATTACTCTCTTTTTGCATTCTTTCTAAAACAATTTCTAACAGGAATGTTTCATTTTAACAATAATAAAATTACTTGATTTCCTGTCGTTCACATCAATCGATTCTGTTTTGACTTTGGAATTCCACTGACCGCCTGCTGAAGTGCGGTTCATTTGTCATTTCTTCAAGTTGTTTAGGACTCAAAACGTCGAAAGGGGGTCACAACACACAACAGCTGCTTCGAAACAAATATTCCGGCATAACCTCACTTGCGCGCAACTTGTTTTTGTGGGGGCCATTCAAGGTCGAAGGTGGGCGGGCGCGCCAAATTTGATCGGGGAAGTGGAGATATTCTCAAATTTTTCATTTTAATAAATGAAAATACGATTAATTAAAAAAATTAACGTCCACCATTTTAATCTAGGGAATTGGTTGGGAACTATACGAACTCGATCGGACAAACGTTTTTCGATTCAATTGTCTTTCATGGCCAACCCTCATTACAAATTTTAAGAATCTCACTGTATTAGAAATACTTTCTAGCTTACTACTTGGATTGTCCAAATATTCCAATATTTGGCGGTGTGCGGAATTTTCCGTTAAAACTGTAACATGAGTATTCTTACTCATTGTAAAAAAGTCGTCCTCCTCACTTTCCAAAGAGAGGTTTACGTTCTCGGAAGAATTTGGAGCGTTACAAAAATTGTCGGCTGCTTTAATGAGCAAGTTCTTGACAAATTCGATTTTGTCCTCGTTGTTCCTGATGTGCAGCCACTTCAGCTTGAATTTAGGAATTAAAGTGGCAGCCAATATATATTCCTTTGCTTTGTGATCTTCCAAATCAAATAAGAAATCAAATCTGCGTAAAATTCCACTAACTAGCTGCGACTTCAATTTCTCACAATAAATAAGACTATCTAATCGGTTCAAATTGGCGAGGGTCTGATAAATAGTAGGTAAGACGTACCCCAAGTAACAGTTTTTTTCGCCCTGTAATACAGGGTGTTTTGCAACCGCGTGTAAGTTTTTTAACCTCAGATTGCCCATCGAAAATGGTAACGATTGGCACAAAATTGTTTAGGTCGAAGTCGTCTCCTAAGGAAGTTATAGGGCTTTAAAGTCAGCCATCGGGAGCAGTTTTTCTTAGTTACCTCAGGAACGGATTAACGGATTTGAATGAAATTTGGTGGACACTAGTAGCCAGTGAATATACATCTACATGGGGAATTTCGTTGGATTATGACGACGGGATCCCCAGAAAACGGAGACACCTTTGACATTTTTCTTCAGGAAAATGTTTGAAGGTCACGCGTTTTAAACATGGTGGTGTCCGTTAGAAAGGGCAATTCAAACTGCAACTTTTACTATACTTGGTATTTTTTGATCTAATGCGTGGTTTTAGAGATATCCGTACCTGAGGTAACTGGAAAATTTTTCAAGGTCACGCATTTTAAAAATGGTGGTACCTGTTGTAAAGAGCAGCTTAAACTGCAACTTTTGCTATTCTTGGTATTTTTTTCTTTAATGAGTGGTTTTAGAGATATCCAAATAAGAAAAACTGCTCCCTATGGTAAAGCCCTAACTTCCTTAGGAGACGACTTCGACCTAAACAATTTTGTGCCAATCGTCACCATTTTTGATGGCCAATCTAATGTTAAAATACTTACACGCGGTTGCAAAACAGGGTGTTTATCTATTGCAGTTGCAATAATTTTCGTCACTTTGCAATACTCTTCTAGAAACTCAAGTTCCTTATTTGAGATTCTAGGACATTCTAAAGCATCGCAAACCTTATTTAGGTGATTTTTAAATGTTAAAATTTTGGTAACACTATCGTGTACTGAATTCCATCTGGTTGGGCATGGTACCAAAAGTTTGCCACCACATATGTTTTCAACCTGGTCGTTAGCAAGTGATGATCGGCGAATTTTGTTCCAAATTGCTGTTAGTTTAGCAAATGACGATCGATAAATTTTTTTATACCTGTCGTTAAGTCCTGTGGCTTTGTTAGCATCAGTTGTGGCTACCAGATTTAACGTGTGCGAGCAGCATCTGTATTGTTTCGGCAAGTTAAAGTCATCGTCATCACTCCAGCCATCTCTTTCGAAGTTTAATTCCTCCACATGTACTTCTTCATCTCCGTCTACTTCGGCTATAGAATTCTCATCAACAGTTTTTTCGCCAACAGAAAATAAACGAAACGCTTTCCCAAAATTGGACGCGTTGTCTGTTACAGTTTCCAGCAGCTTGCTGTTATGATGAAGTCGGATGTCGAATTCTTCATAAATTTTTGTTAGCGTCTTGGCAATTTCCAGATAGGTATGGGAGAACTGCATCCTCTTGCATGCTAGCACCTTAGAGTGCCTTTGCAAATTGTCGTCAATGAAATGGCAGGTTACCCCCATGTAACTTTTTCTGTTAGTCGACCAAATGTCCGCCGTGGTGCACAGATAATCAGCTCCTTTTAAGGACTCCGTCAATTTGGAAGCAATATCTTGTTTCTCGGTCGCAATTCGCTTGCTAATGGTCTGACGGCATGATAGGTGTTGACCTGAAGATCGCTCAATTAAACGTCGAAAACTTGGCTTATCGACAACGCTTAATGGGCGCATTTCATCTACGATGTAGTCGACTACTAGTTCTCCCAATTCCATCTATGAACAAAAAGTATATTTTATTTTTGAACTTTTTTGATTTCTATTTTAAATAAATTTAAAAGGTATGCTAAACAAGACATCACACATAGTCACATAGAACATCCCATATAGAATTTAATTTTTGTTCTCAGAATGCTCACTTTATTAACTAGTGGAGTTCTTCCTCTGTTTTGACTCAATGTAAAAGGCGTAACCCCTGGCCCTAGCATCTTTGTAATTTTAGATGGGCGTTCTTCTGAAGTACCAACATTTGAATGCGGCCTTTTTTTCTTATTTTCTAATGTGGTCTCAAATCTTCTCCATTCCTCATGGTTCAAGTGCTTCCGCTGAAAAAAGTTGTGCCTTTAAATACAAAAATAAGTCGCCTTTAACCTTTATGTCAAAATATAAAATGAGTTAAATTTTAAATCAAATTCTTGATATCTGGGTCTGGATCGAAAATAAACGGCCAGCAATTAAATTAATTAATTGATTGTAAAAATTACTTACCCTCATATGTTAAAAAAAATTTCCGGTATCTTTTCGTGCTCCTTTAATTACACCCTCAGAAACTTTAATACAAAGTTGACATTTGGCGGTAAGTTTATCACTCTTCCCCAAATCCATTTCTCCGAAAATTTTATATAATTTCGAATCCTTCAATATTAAGGGTAAATCGGCCACAAATGAAGTTGACATTTTTTGTTTAATAAACAAACAAGTATGCCGATTAATAACGCAAACACAAAAACTCTGTTTTGACTATTACAACACAATAAGCGGCTAAGGCGACGAACGCGAAACTATTACTTTGCTGCAATAGCAGCTCAGCAATATATACATTTCTGGACACGGTATATTGAGATTCTATTGGTCGAAAAAAGTCATTAGCAGATTGTAAATGCGAATGCCCAAAATCAAAATTATCCCTGATCTCTATCTCTTAGCAGCTAATCGATCTTTAATCTTTAAGAACGATAATAAGAAAATGCAATCCCTAATTTAAGCAAAATAATGTATTGTCATCCGATTTCAAAAATGATTCCCATTCCTATGCCCTTATTTTTTGAGAACTTGTACTATGCATATCGTTATTAACCAGCAAATAAAAATCATAAAAAAATTACTAAAACATTTGAAAATCTTAAGTTTGTCTGAGTAAAATGAGCTGTAAACGAGCAAAAACATACTATTTGCAAGTTTTAACCAAAATTTATAACTTTTGGGTCAATAAAGTGTTTTAGCTCGTTTCAGTTCATTTTACTGGGCAAGCTTAAGAACTGTTTGACACGATGCTAATTTTAGTTCTAATTGTCAAATTAATTTTGGTTGAATCAACTCGCATTTGAAGTTGATTTGTGCGGTGACAAAAACTAGAGGCTAAATTTTAGGATGCGTCCTATTCGTCCTAAATAATTAGTGCAGTTTCATTTTTGTTCTAATTTTTGGACCAAAATAGACAATTATTGTAAGCGATAGTATGAAAAATTGCATCGTGTCAAACGGCTCTAAAATTTATGAATATCCAAGTTAAGGTTATGCAAAAGAAAACGCAATGGTCATTCTCCAATCTCCACATTTAATAAAAAATAATAGGCAAACAAATAATGGAAACTTTTATTCGCCAAAGACCATTCAATTCATTTTTATTATCTATTTTAATATGTAGAAGAAATGTGACTAATTTGTTCAGAGTGTACCTGCACCTCACCCCTATTCTAGGAAAGCAAGCCAGCGGAAATACCCAGCTTAGCCTAATGACTTTCTGATGGGGTGGCTCCAAGAATTCAGACCGTTATTGTCGGGTTATTGAATCTTTGCAAGCCAAGAAATGTACCTGCAAATGTATCTCAACGCAGGTAGATACATCTAAAAAAATTTACCTACGTACAGTTCAGATACAAATTTGATTGCGGTACTTAGATACTTCTTCAGATACAACAAATGTATCTCGATACAATACCTAGGTACTTTTACCTAGGTACTTAGCAACACTGAGTATAGGTTTCAGTTTTCTTCTTGATTCAAAGATCCACGCGATGGGGAGCTTCTAACCGCTTTTCTGCTGCCATTTTTTAAAAACAACCAGGAATTCTGTCTCATTTTTCTTCGACAAAAAACGAACTGCGGACTCAATAAAATCGAAAGAGCTTATCAGAAAAAAGCTATAGGTAAATGCAGAGGTTGCGTGAGTCACGCAAGTTCACAAGTTCGTTTGTAAAATAAGTTCCGATAGTGACTCTTCTAACTGCCCATTAGTACTGCCTAGAGCCAAATTATGCCAGATAGCACCAGCATTGATTATTAAAGATTTCTTATGCCCCAATATATGCCCGTATGCCCCAATTATAAGGACAAATCCTAAACTAACAATGGGATGACCAAGAATATTACTTTTTTCTGATGTTGAGGTGCGAGCGATGTACTACAGACCAAATTGGGGTCATCTGTTTATGCAAATACGTATGAGAATTTGTTGCTTGATAGAGTTATATGGAATAAATATTATAAGATGTATGGATTGTAGAATGATGTTCTTCAGCTACCTTGCATCTTAGGGGTTTTGCATCAATCATCCTTCATGTGTGCTAGGATATCTTTCTCATGTGAACGGTGAAGTTGATGACCCTTCTATGGGTCGGATGCAATATATTTAGCATCTTATATCAACAACGCCATAGTAAACATTTATAAAAAGTCGAGAATAATAAATTACGTAATTATTGGCGGATTATCCTCATCAAGATTTTGTGGAGTGGGGGCGCGGTATGGTGGGATTCCCTGTATGTGTAAATATAAAGGGTGTCCCAAAAAAAACCGAACGATTTATTTTTGGTTCTAACTTTATTATTGTGGGACCGATTTTCCTCAATTTTATACGGGACGTAGCCAAAAGATGAGGCTTTTAGAATCTGTAACCATTTTGCAGATGGCGCCACTAATAAATTTTTTGTGGCAGTTTTTTACAGGAGCAGTTTTTGATTGGCTGGAGTTGAACCATCTGTGAACCGATCAAAATGAAATTAGTATAGGATGAAAGCGAATGCTTTTCTTTTCTAAAGCAACTTTACAAAATCTTATTCTGACCGTTCTTGATTCATTTATAATTTTTTTTGTGATGCTTTAAAACAAGGATTTTTGAAGATTTATTTTTTATTTGGTCACCAATCTTTACAAAATTTGCAGAATCCTAAGTAACACCACAAAATGATGCAGATGGCGCCACCCTAGCAAATTTTTATGAACATATTTGATAAAAAATTAACGAGAATATTATGAATGTGTAATTAGTAATAAATGTTAGCACTAAAAGCGGCTACAGACAACAGACTGGAATTAAATAAACAACAATTCTGGATTTTAAAATAAACCAAATATGTGCTTTATAACGGTCATAAGCTGAAGAACAACTTGTCGAGTTCACAAACAAGTCAATGTTAGACCATTGTTTTGTGTTTCATTTATTTTAACATTTTGTATAACGATATAGTACCTAAGTGAAATTCCTGCACAAAGTACCTAACGTTGTTTTATGAAAGATTTATGATGTTACTAAGGTTTCTGAAAATTTTGTCAAGATCGGTAGCGAATTAATATCAAATAAATCTTAAAAAATCTGTTTTAGAGCATCGCAGAAAAATTTGTAAATTAATCAACAACGTTCAGAATAAAATTTTGTAAAGTTGCTTTGGAAGAGAAAAGCATCAGCTTTAAGCTTACACTATTTTCATTTTGATCGCTTCATAGATGGTTCAACTCCAGCCAATCAAAAAGTGGCCTTGAAGAAAACTGCCATAAAAAATTTATTAGTGGCGCCATCTGGAAAATGGTTGTCGATTCCAAAAGCCTTATCTTTTGACTACGTTTCATACAAGATTGGGGAAAATTGCTCCAATAATAATAAAGTTATAACCAAAAATAAATCGTTCGGTTTTTTTTGGGACACCCTTTATATAATCAAGAACCTTGTCTACCCTAAGGTGTAAGGTGATAAATTACAATTCATTCTAATGCGTAAACAAATTCAGCCCATTCCTTCTTGTTGCTTGACATACGTCTAGCTTCTGCCCATGTTTTTCCTTTGTTCTTCAAAATTGATGCCACTTCGTCGTTCCAAGTTTTCTTCGGTCTTCCTCTTCTTTTACTTCGGTTTGCTCTTGCCTCCCAGATACGCTTTACTGGCCTGCTGTCCCTCATTCTGTTAAGATGGCCAAACCACTTCAGCTGCTGTTTTTCTATTCGCTTGATAATTGGTTCCACTTCGAGCTCTTCCCTTACTACATCATTTCTAATTCGGTCTCTTCTTGTTATCCCTTTGACTCCTCTTAGGTACTTCATATTCATAGCTTGTAGTTTGCTTTTCATTGTGTTCGAAAGTATCCAACTCTCGCTTCCATATATTAAGATAGGCCTAAAGACCGTTTTGTAAACTGTCATTTTTGTCTTTCTACTTATTTCGTTCTTCCTTATAAATGTTTTGCTCAAACTGTGGTACATTCGTGAAGCGCTAGCTATTCTTTCGTTCACTTCAGCTTCTATGTTTCCCTCTCTGTCTATTACCACACCCAAATATTTAAATACGTCTACTTGCTCTATCCTCTGCTGGCTTAGGTCTATGTTGATATGTTTATTTTCCTTCCTTATTATCATGACCTTTGTCTTGCTTACATTTACTTTCATTTTTCTTTTCGTTAGTTCTTTTTCCCACATTTTTAGGTTTTCTTGTAATTCTTTTTCATTAGTACCGCATATCATTAAGTCGTCGGCGAAGGCACACTCTGATAGTCCTACTGATCTTAGTTTGTAATAGCCCATGTGGACTTTGTTTTTCTTGTTCTATGGCTTTTATTATACAGTGAGATTCAAAACGTTTGTAATTAGGTTTGGCTTTGGAAACAAAAGATTCGAAAAACGTTTGTCCAAAATTAATCGCACTGTCCCCAAAGAAAATCACTAAACTAAAATGGCAGATGTGAATTCTTTAAATTTATTCGTTTTGCAAATTATTTAGAATAAATATCGACCTCTCCACTTCCTCGATCAAATTTGGCGCCCCTCCGTAATGAATCCCAGTGCCACTGCAACCAACAAAACTTGGTGGAAGAAGTTAGGTTAGGTTTGTTGGTGTTCCCATAGAAGTTTAAAAAGCTGTTATTTCTTGAATTTTTGAGCAAGCATTTTGAAACACTCGTCAAAAACAGCATTGGAGGCCAGTTCTCCATCTGGTCGAGTCGAATCGAAAGGTAATTTGTTAAAATCAACAACCTGCTAATTTGTAATTTGTAAACCGTTTCAGAAACAAATATTTGGAGAGTGGAGACTCCGATTGGCCCGATTCTCTGTTTTTTGTGAATTTTCTCTCACAACACAAAACAGCCTTTTTTTTCTGCAAGGAAAGCATTTTGGTAAAAATTAACGAATGGAACTTATTGAATTATAATTTATCTCTCTTCAGGTGCACCCTCAGATAAAATAAAACAATGTGTCTGTGATTCCGGGAAGTTACAAATCTGAATAACGTGCATAGGATTGTGTGCATTAGGCAATTTTTTCAGCGAAATTTTTAATCCAATTAATGTGACATACGGATGATCCTGACTTGGCCCCCTGCTTTAAGACATGGTCTGAACTGCAGCACAGAAGTAGAAGATCAATCATGTTGCTTTTAATTTATTTACATCAATTTGTGGGGCCAGCAATTTTTGTTCGCCGTCTCAAAATCAGAACACTTTTTCATAATCTAAACTAAAGTTTTGTTCTCACCGTGTCGTGTGTTATTTGCAATTGAAAAATAAAACCATTAAATTTACTTGTTTTATGAATTTACTACTCTTTTTGATAAAAACTAGGTGGGTGTTAATTTTAAACACCATGTAGGTAAATAGGACATTGCACTCTGTTCATTTGGTGCTTTTTCTTTTAAAAAGCAGCCCCCGGTCCAGGATGAATGTTCGATGGATATTGAAGGCCGGTCTAGGACGACCGGCCGCCGCCGACTGGCCGCCGCTCATTTACCGCCGCCGATTGGCCGCCGGGACGATTGGCCGCCAGGACAATCCACCGCCGGGACAATTGGCCGCCGGGACAATCCGCCGCCGAGACGATTGGCCGCCGGGACAATCCGCCGCCGGGCGATTGGCCGCCTTTACAATCCGCCGCCAGGACGATTGACCGCCAGGATAATAGATTACCGGGGTAACTCGCTGCTCTCAGAATAAACTGACTGCAAATCATTTTAACATGGGTGGTACTAGGTACTTAGCTAAAGAGAACGTTTGACATTTAAATTAATATTTAGCACAAAGGCCACTTCCAAATGACATTGTCAGACCCGAAATTCTGAAAATTATAGGTACCTACTGATGCACGTTGGTCACGACCAATATAAACAGATGATTTGAGTTGCGCCCCAGTTTTGCATCGATAAGTACTGCAGTTTGTTGAGTTTGGCGCGGTATCGTCGCTGAAAAGTCAAGGTCGGCTGTCTATAAATTCTGACGTTTAATTGGCTAAAAAATTATTTTGGTGGGTTGTCTCTTTACAAATTTCAAAATTATTGTTTTAAATGATGGATATCTCGAAATTGGACAATTGAATGGGTTCACCTTCACCTCCTTAAGTTAACTATTTAACAAGTAAAAATGCAACTATTATATTTAAAATCATATTATACACATTACCTATACATAACACGATACATAATCTTCAATTTAGTGCATAATTATGTGCAATGCCCCTTAAAAAGTTTATTAAGTCTTCACTCCTGTATGCAGAGACCAAGTTCTTTATTCTATGATCCAAATCCCGGTATCTCTTCTTCTTTTTAGGTGGTTCATTTCCTATTACCAGTTGTTGATAAAAAATGTCCCTAGCGTTCTGTACTTTGCGTAAGGCGTCAATAAATTTCCATAGAGTCGGATGATGCATTCCCAACTCGACATCTAGTCTACGGTGAGCAGCTTCCGCGTGATTGTTAGTTCTATCTGCATCTTCCAGGACTCGTTGATGGACATTCCAGATAGCGGGAGGGAATAATGGGTTTCTTCTGCCTTCGCCTCTACGATTTCTGCGACCTATATAATTGTCCTCAAACCAGTCTAATAAGGGTTGTAGGTCATCAGGAATATAGTCTGCAAGTGTTTCTACAGCCTGATCTAAATCGGCTATAGGAACAAATGCGAGGGCTCCTATCATGCGCGCCTTGATACAAAAGTCTGCATTGTTGTTATATTCGGAGATTAAGTCTAAGCTGCACATCTTTTTCCGAATGTTGTGAGTTAAATGGTAAAAGCATCCTCTCACATTGACGTCCGGAAAGTTGCTCTTAAAGGCGTTAATTGCGCCAATCTCGAAGTCGCACGAAAAACTGGATGGTCGGAAGGATGGTTCCAATTCGAGAATGATTTTAAAAAGCTTGTCGTAGATGCTCCTTTGCTTATTCGGCAAGAGTGCATAGATTACAGGATGCACTGCGCCTAGATGCTTTCCCAGGATTGTGTAGATTTGACTAAACAATTGCGGAGCGGTCTTAAATGTACCATCTCCATAAAAATCGGTGCCATCTCGGAATATCGAAAGATTGCGTCGTCGCCCAAACACTAATATTCTGCTTTCGCTTGGTCCTTCATCCGCAAGTAAAAAATCCTCTTCAGTATCCCCTTCCAAATAGATAGCAAATT
This sequence comes from Pycnomerus fuliginosus, assembly GCA_963924575.1. Taxonomy (NCBI): domain Eukaryota; kingdom Metazoa; phylum Arthropoda; class Insecta; order Coleoptera; family Zopheridae; genus Pycnomerus; species Pycnomerus fuliginosus. Next base: position 26,695 of record CAWUQC010000009.1, on the reverse strand, counting down.
GATGTGGTATGATCAAATCCCGAAGATTTGCTGGGTTTGTGGGTGCTGAGTTAATTTGCCCTCTCTTGCGTCGCACTATCTTCTTAAGTGCATCCTGATTAGGCAAAGCAGCCTGCAAACAAAGAGAAAATTGAAAACATCGAAAAAGTTTGCTCCAAAAACAAGGGGGCCACGAAAAAGTGTCTTAAGGGGGTCCCACAACAAAATTCGTAGCACTATCAGATTCTACATGTCATAAAACTTATTTGTACAAAAGTGGGTTATGACATTTTGCACTTAAGTTGACTTTACAACATCCAATATTTTGAGAGCAATAAAATAGAACATCAAATTATTAACATAACTGTTATATTTACCTTCACTTCCTGAGAAAGACCAAATGTGCATTCATTTAGGACTTGTGCAGTCACTTCTTGGGTTTCGCCAGCACGTCGTTTAATTTGAGTGACCACTTCTTTAACCTTTACTATTGCGGCACCACTATCGTGAATGTGATCGTTCAAAGTTTTGACCACTTCACCACTTCTCGTATGTATCCGAGCCTTACAGTTTTCGTATCTATTTTCGCACCTCCAAAATTTAGTTAGTCCATCGACACTACACTTATCAAAAACATACAAAAAACCGTTATGCTCAAATTTTTCCCTCCCACGTTCCGACAAAATTATTTTCTGTGTTGCCATGATAGTGACGATCACAAGAAAACTGTTGAACCGAACTGAGAATCTTGTTGAAATACTTTCACTTTAATTCAATTTGTTGCGCCCAAATGACCATTTAACCAACAGAAATGCTTTAAATACAACTCCTCCCCTCTCACCCTACAGGTGGAGAATTTTATTCGTCTCCACTTACTGAACATTTACAAATGTTATTATATAATAATCCAATCAGAAGACAGAAATTATAGACAACCGACGTTCGTTTTCAGCCAAAAAAACCACGCTTGAGTTTCTTCAAACCAATCAGAAACAGTTAAAGCAACAAAGCTTACAAAGTGACAAAATAAGTTGTCGAAATCAACTCGAGTTTGTTCAAATTTTGCTCCTGACATTGTAAAAAAAAATACTCCCTAACTACCGTAAACGTAACTAACGTAACTAACTACGTAAACTACCTGAAAACTATACTTAATGTTCCTTTCAGGTGTCGTCTCAATAAGTGAAAATTAATAGTCATTTTATTTATAACTTATACCTACAGTAAATGAATAAATTAATTTTGCAAGTGCATTGATTTACAGTAAGGTCTTTTCAGCAAATTTTTAACGCTTTTTAATCCGTTAGAATATTCTAGATAGGTACCTCCGGAAATTCTTACAATTTTTTCGTCCGTGCTTGACGATAATTGCTTTTTCCGTTACATACAAAAATATTTAAGAAGATAACTAAACAAAAAACTTTTTAACTGAAAAGATGAGCGTACCTATACCTATACATATTTAATATTTTTCTATTAAAATGACAAACTCACGTTTTGCGATGCCAAAAGTGACTTGCAAATTATTTTTATCCGAAAGCAACAGACAACCGATATAAGTATTGAAGAAAATTCTCGAACAGGTCAATTTTGTTTGTTGATTTTTGCAATTTGTAAAATAATAATTTTTTTGTAGAAGAAAAAAATTTGCACATAACTCGAGTGTAAACTGCTTTATGACATGAGGAGGTACTTATCAAAACGCAGTTTTTGACTTTTTTTAATTTTAATTTTCTATGCAAATGAAAGGGCTTATTCTAATAAGTCAAAAACAATCTTTAGTTGAAAAAAAAAATTTCTGTCAAACTGCGTTTTGATATGTAGCTCCTCACATTCGTTCAATAATTATTTAATATTTGAACTCGTCATAAATTTCGAGTTTGCACCTCTGTATAAATCAATATTTTTGTTTGTTTACAGAAACATTCGGTCGCAATTTTTTTAGAACACGTTCATGTTAATTGAAGGATCTAGTCATTCTTTTCAATTGAAGAAATTGACCAGGTAGAAACATCGATACATCTTATCGCTAGTTATCCTTAAGCTCTTAACGACTTCCAGGTAGGAAAGCTGTAGTTAAGCTGTACCTGAGACTAATGAATAATTTCTCTTTTATATCCCTTTTATTCGAGTGTAATATTAAAGGACTATGTTCTCATATCAAAAATACGCGAAATGCAGTTTTCATATATTCCGCTCTCTACATTAGTACCTAGTAATGCAGGAAATACATCCAAATCAAGCGTGTCCGACGTGCACTAGGTACTTCAGATTATTGCGAAAACAGGCAGTTATTCCGGCGGTCAATCGTCCGGGCGGTCAGTTGTCGCGCGGCAAATCGTCCTGGCGGCGAATCGTCTCGGCGGCGAATCGTCTCGGCGGTCAATCGTCTGGGCGGCCAATCGTCTGGGCGCCCAATCGTCCCGGCGGCCAATCGTCAAGGCGGCCAATCGGCGGCGGTAAATCGGCGGCGGCCAGTCGGCGGTGCCCAATCGTCCGTATCCCATTGAAGGCAGCCCTCGCCTCTAGAAATTGTTATGACCAAATTTACTCGCCAGTATTTGTTTCTGAAACGGTTTTCAAATGAGCAAGTTGGGTTTAATAAACAAATCACCTTTCGATTCGACCTGGCCTCCAAGACTGTTTTTGAGGAATGCTTCAAGATGCTTGTTGAAAAATTTTATGGCGATCACTAACATAACCTAACTTTTTCCAGATTTCTTGGTTGCACTGGGACTGGTCACGGAAGGGCGCCAAAGATGCTGGAAGTGGCGAGGTCGATATTTTTTCGAAATAATTGTCATTAATAAATGCAAAAGAAATTAATTTTAAAAATTCACATCTGGCAATTTTAGTTTAGTGAATTTCTTTGCGGACAGTGTGATTAATTTTGGACAAACGTCTTTCGAAACTTTTGTTTCCAAAGCCAACCCTAATTACAAACGTTTTGAATCTCACTGTATCATCCACTACTGTAATGAACAGTAGTGGGCTCAATACTCCCCCCTGCCTTAATCCATCGTTTATTTTGAATGTTTCAGATTGTCTGTTATCTTTCCTGACGTAGCTTCTGTTGTTCTCGTATAAAATCCTTATTCCCCTTGTTAATCTATGGCTGACCTTTCTATTTCTTAAGCTATTCCATATTTCTTCTTGGGATACTCTAACAAACACCTTATCAAGGTCTAAGAATGCTAGGCAGACTGTTGAGTTTGATGTTCTGGTTTTCTCTATCATCTGTTTTATTGTGAAGATATGGTCCTGCACACTTCGACCCTTTCTGAACACGCTCTGCGCTTCATCTAGTTGTTCTTCAATTGCAAGTCTTAGCCTTTTCTCTAATATACCTTCGTACACTTTTGACACGATACTTAATAGGCTAATACCTCTATAGTTTTTTCCTTTGGCCCTGCTTGGCCCAGCCACGCCCGCTCGGACGATCGGTATTTTACTGTCGGTTTCCTTAACCTTGTCCATACTATTGAAATGAATTGTGCAAAGTTGGAAATAATTTAGGCAAAAATGCAAAAACTTACCTATACTCTGGTTTACCAATAATAAAATCACAATAATATATACAATATAATACAATCACTCTGCTTAAAATGGCGTTCTTACTTCTTACCAGTCGACCACCGTTATAAAGGGTTAGAAAGAAACCGGAAACATCCGTGTGCGCAAGTCACGATCTTGGCGGTCCTTCACGGATTTTTCCGCTAGATGCGCTACTGTTGCTGCGACAATTGACAGTTTGTTGTTTGTTTATTATCACAAAGTTTATTATCAATTGCATTAAGCTTATTATTAAAGGCGTCTGTCCAGAGTGTGATAATTGGGGACTGACTACAGGTGGGCTTATCTTGGCAATTCTTTTAAGGCTGAATTACACTGGTATATTTCCGTAATATTTTCGGTCAAGTCTATTCCAGGTTCTAAATGGAAATGGCATGAGCTGTCATGTTTCACTTTTCGTTCAAGATAAAATGGTGGATGTTGACAACAGCTGATTGGAAGCCAATTTGTCTGCAAATTATTTTGTTTGTTTTGTTGTGGTGGTGTTGTGACTGTTGTGCTTAAAATAAAAAATGAATGTTCAGAAATACAATAAAATTAATCGCATTATGTTAATAAGTACTGTTGCCATAAATGCTATAAAAAAAGTGACTGCCATTTCCGAAAATAAGAAGAAACGATTGTGGATGAGGGGGTATCCGGTCAATTGCTCGAAAACAGTTGTTCGAAAATCAATTGTTCGAATTCAATTGTTCGAATCATCAATTGTTCGAATACTCAATTGTTCGAACGGTCAATTTTTCGAACGGTCAATTGTTCGAATGTTCTATTGTTCGAACGTTCAGTTGTTCGAAACTCAGTTTTTCGAAGCTTCAATTGTTCGAACTCTCAGTTGTTCGAAAAGTTGGTTGACTAGGTGCTGATGAATATACCGATTGCATTAATTTTCTATTTTACAGTCAGCATGCGCGGCGGGAATTTTGGACCGCCCATTTCTGTTTGAATCTAGTGATAACTGTAACACCATCGCTGCTGAATAGCGCAGGAAATTCCCCAAATCTGTCAAATTTCGGTGCACCTAACCTTGCTAATTTTAATTTCTTAATTTTAATAAACGGGCTTTTGTTTATTACTAAATATAAACAGTTAGATACGCCTAAACAAAAATGCCCAAGTGTTGTTTACCGCAGTGCCCTAACTCCTCAAATATTAAGAATGGTGTATCAGCATTCATTTTTCCAATCAAGCCTTCTATCAGAAATCATTGGATAAAAGCTGTGAAAATTGATCCATTAATGATAAATGAAAGCATTAGGGTAAGTAAATTGTTGAGAAATTGTTTGTAACCGAACAGGATGTTTTTAGGTTTGTGAGCTGCATTTTGTAGAGGAGGATTTTTTTCGTTTTTCAACAAGAATTAGATTGAAGCCTGGAAGAATTCCCCATGTAGGATTACATGAGAGGGAAGCGAGGGGGGAAGTGCAGGAAAATGTGGAAGTATCCCTAGTCGGATCTGATCCCCAACATACAGATTTCGCTGCTGTGCCTCATAATGAACAAACTGTATCTCGTAAAGTACCTACCAGGCAAAGAATAATTAAGAAAAGGAGAAGTGTACAATTTATGGCAGGTCTCACAGCCAGACCTGGCTTTTTAATTGAGAATTTTTGGGGAAATGATAAGAAGATAATTTATTATACTGGGATAGCATCACATAAAATATTACTCATTGTTTATAATTTTGTGCTTAAATCAGAAAATGGACCTGCTGGTGCAGTACACCAAACATCAACAAATCGTTCGTGGAAAAAGCATCATAGATTGTCACCACTTAATGAATTTTTCTTATGTTTAATGAAATTAAGAAAAGGATTTGAATATGAAACATTATCAGATATGTTCTGGATTTCAAGCTCAGCTGCCTGTCGCATTTTTTCCTCTTGGATCAACTTATTGTATATAAAACTTGCTACTTTAAATGTGTTTCCTCATAAGGAAATTTTAATGCAGAAGGCATCAGCAGCATTCAGAAAAAAATATCCAAATGTCATCGGCAGTATCGACTGCACTGAATTTAACATTGAGAACCCATCATCACTGGTGAGACAATCACAATGCTACTCGCATTACAAATCAACAAACACATTGAAGGGCCTTCTTATGATAAGTGCAACAGGTGCAATTATTTTTATTTCATCCTTATTCACAGGTATAGCATAATTGTAAGATATAAAATATACATGATGAATAATTCTAGGCTCCATCTCAGACAAGAAAATTCTTGAAGACAGTGGTTTCCTCAAATTACTCTCCAAAAAAATTGAAATTGGTGAACTGGAATATGGTGACATTGTATTAGCAGATAAGGGGTTCGATGTTAAAAATTTGTTGGAAAATGTTGGCATAGAATTAAACATACCCACCTTTAGAATTACAGGAATGCAGTTTTCACCTAATGCCATAGAATATATTAGAACCATTGCACATGAACGCATACATGTTGAACGAGCCATCCGTCGTCTGAAAGCATTCAAAATATTGTCTAATCGAATACCAATATCTTTGTTAGGTTTAATTAACCAAATATATACAGTTTGTGCGCTATTAACAAACTATAGGTTTCCGTTGTGTAAATGAAAACAGTCTGATTCAGAAATGTATTTTCTCTACTCACCTGATTTTAATAAAAAAATAATAAGTATAGGTATAATAATATGCTAATCATTTTTTATTTGGCAGAACACATTAAAGGCATCAGTCAGTTTGTCATACATCTGTAAGCAAAAAATCTCATCAAAAACTACTCTTTCAACAAAAACGTCTTGGCTTTGCTTAAAATATACACAAAAGTCACACCACTTCAAACCCGTTAACAACATTTGGCCTTGCACTTGATAGTAATATGCGTGTCTTGGATTTAAAGTTGCCTGATTGTTCTCATCTCGCTTCAAATAAAACGTTTTTTTCTGTAAAGCATCGTTTAAATCGTGTGTATTTTTCCCAAATGGGCATTTAATTTCTAATAAACCACAAGTTTGATCAAGTACAATGCCATCTGGACTAGCGCCCAAATATGGCGCATATGGGTGTACGACTAGACCACAACTAAAAACTTTATTTGCAGTATTTTTTACGTATGCTTCTCTGGCATTTTCTTCTTCTAACCTTCCATGTCTAACTGCAGGAATGTTTTCAATATTCGAATTCCACAATGATCTAAAGAAATGTGTATCAAATGGCTTTTTCCGGGCACAAAGTTTGTAAAAATTTGAAGCGGTAAACATTTTGCTCCTCAAATTGTGCCATTGTGGACTCTTGTGTTGCGATCTTGTACTTTCTTCAATAGTTGCGGCTTCTTCAAAGGAAATCATTTGGATCCCCTCTGGTAGTGGCCTTCCGATCAATATATTTACACTTATGGGCTCTAATACTGGTAGTTTTAAAGACAATTCGTTTTGTCCATTGGCCACCATGTTGGAAGTTGTGGAGGGTAACTGCATTTCAAATGTTGTCATGGATATATCTGTAATTGAAAATTCTCAAAGTAGGTACTTATTTCTAACTATGTATACCAACAGAACACACACCGTTTTTTTTTGGAGTAATAATTAATTTTTCTGGAAAAGATATACTATCTCATCTCAGAATTTGAAGAAAACAGGTGTGTTTTGTACTTAGTGACGTAACAACGAACCCGAGGTGTGGGGAGGTCCATATGGCCTCAGGGGACTCACTGGCCCCCGGGTAGTGCGACAACAGAGATTCTTTTTGTATATATTTACACCCACAAAAAAACGCCCATATCTTAGATCTACAGGAAGGCCCCCCAGACATAGTTACGTCACTGGTTGTACTCATAACCGATGTTTTAAAATAAACTCTTTTGCAGTGGGCTGGGCGCTAGCCCACAAATGAGATTATTTTAAAACACCCGGTACTAGACATGTACTTACCTTCATTCTTTAAGTTTATTAAATAAGAAAATGGGATATCGGAAGATATTTTTTTCAACTCCTCTCTCATTTTTTCAGCAGCGTTGTCCGGTTGCTGCTGGGAACCTTGTTCACTTAAAATGGATACCAACGGGGTGCGATATTTATATCGGACTGGGTCCTTTTTGCGACATATTTTTGTTGGCTTGGCGAATGTGGTAGTTGTTATTATTTCCGGAAGTATTCGTTTTCCCCGTGGCCTGTTCCATTCTAACGGCTTAGAAGTGCAAGTGTTGTCTTCAGGAACTTTGCTTTCTCCCCGAAGGACAATATCTTGAATGTAATAAGCTAACCCGATCAAGTGATGGCAAGACTGCGACAATCTGTAAAACAAATGCACATTAATTTTAGATGAATGCCTGTTATAACTTCTACAATAAATACCTACCCTTCATCACCATATGTGCATATGTACATACCTATGGTGATGTAGCTAAATGGAGGTTGTATGTACCTACACTAAATACCTACCCAACTTCACAAGTACAGTGACATTCCTTGACAACCATTGTTATGTCAAAACATAACCACAGCGAGTGCGGCTTGAGGTTTTTCCTTTGGCTGTGGTGGCACTTGCCTTTGATTATCCTTTCAGTCTCATTAAAAAATACTTCGTGAATGAATCCCTCTACAAAAAATTTGTAGCCTGAAATCAACTCATTTTAGATCACATTAAAATTTATGAGAATGGTATTACCCCTGCCATACTGCCGCAGCAGGGCTCCATGGCTTTCGAAGAAAGTTTTACATGTTTCAAATGCAAACTTGGAAAGGAAATTCAAGTTCAAATCTTTCGTCCACCTTGATAATTCACCACCACTTGATGATGCCATAACTGCAACTCGTTTTGTTTCTGTTGCTACACGTGATTTAAAAGAAGTATGCGATTTACAGATTCCCACTCGCGGTGCACTCATAAAAAAAAGATAATTATGGAGGGAAAATGGAAAATGCGAAAGCAAAACCTCGACATCAACATAACCAAACAAAACTGACATTTCTCAGTGGGTCACGGTCACCATTCAAATCTCCCCTAGATTCATATTAGGCGCCCAGATTTGGGGCGGAGTTCGCGCATAATCCGTTATGCCTTGCGATTAATGCAATCGGTGTATTGACTACAAGAAAAACATGTTTCGTTCAGTTTATTGTAAAATAGCAATTTGAACACTATGTTCTTCGTGAAACCTAATCCTAAGTATAATATTTACAAATATGTACATTCAATATTAATACGCAATATTGTGGGCAATTCCTCTTAAATATTCGCCCAAGTCTTCGTTTTCATCAAAGGCCTCAACCAGCCTTGAAATTCGGAGAGACAGATCACGATATTTTTTCTTCTGGGGCGGTGGCCATTCTCCAGCCACGAACTGTTCCATTTTCATTTCGTTAAGACTCTGCTCTCTCTTGATGGCGTCAACAAACTTCCATATGCTGGGATGATTGCTTGCCACTTGGAAATCAAAAGCTCTGTGCCATCCTTCGACACTGTTATTCGTGCGGGGTAGGTTTTCATGAACCGCTTCGAAACAGTTCCACATGTCTATGGCAAACAGTGGAGAACGCCGCCTCTGATTTCTTATGGGTCTCCCAATCCAAGTGTCCTCGAAGTAATCTGCGACGGCCTGGGCTTCTGGAGGAAAGAATTGGGAATCAAGAAGTTCTTCGAAGGCGAGGATCACTCGCGGAACAGGAAGGAATGCCATTGCTGAGAGGTGCCTCATTTTTAGAGCGAATTCAGCATCTTCGTCGTACCGTTGCTTCAGGTTGTTTTGTTGGATGCTACGATAGATACACTGATTCAAGTGAAACCAACAACCTCGGAGTGTGCTATTTGGAAACTGATGACTGGCTGCATTCACCATTGCCTTTTCGAAATCGATCATTATTGATTGCGGCGATAATTGAGGGCACGCATTCTTCAGTTCTTGTAGGAGTTGACTATACATGGCTTCACTTTTGCTTGGCATTAGGGCGTAGACTAAAGGCAAACTCAAATTATCTCTGAACCCATGCACGGTGTATACTTGGTAGAATAGAAGAGGTGATAATTTAAATGTCCCATCCATAAACCAGTGACCACAACGTGAAAGAAATTCCAAATTTCTTGTTGTGGAAAAAATCAACAACCGATCTTCAACGTCATCGCCGGAATCAAAAAGGAGAAAATCTTCACCTCCCTGTGTAGTTCGGTGCTCTGGCCTGAATCGTATCTCCCTCCTGGAGTTAGTAAGCGGTGCACCAATACTATTTTTCGCCCTTGTTCTTCTTATTGTCTGCTTCAGTAAACTGACCGATGGAATTTTTCCTGAAGCTGCAACGCTTATTCCACAGGCCATTTCCGAGACGATGACATGGGGAGCATCATTGGAAGATAATGCAGTGTCCTTCATGTCGTTGATCTTCATTGTGACTTCCAAATCTGCAGCACTGCCGCCGTGACTGTGGCGGTCATTTAGTTTCTGGACCTCTTCTCCGGTGGTAACGGCACGCGCTGGACAACGCAATTTTTTAAAATGCTCGCATTTCCAGTATATGGTTTCATCCACTTGTTTGTCCTTTACAAACAGGAATCCACGAAGATTTAATTTCGGATTTCCCTTTTCGCTTCTGACGTATTCCAAAACCATCCTTCTTGTTAACTTCGCTTCTTCACGATCTTCAGTTCTGAACGATGTTGTTGTTGGGACGAAGTTCGAGAGTGGACTCAGATGCAGATAGCCAGAGAGGCGGCTATTTATGGCGGTTGGGGGAGAGCGGAGGTGCGTAATAGAGGGCTGCGATTGGCCCGGGAGGGGTAGGGGTGTGGTCTTGTATGGTCGCGGAGAAAGCACAAGTCTAGAAATTTCTAGACAAGATGACCAAGATCAAAAGTCTTAATCAAAACTTATCAAGAGTCTAGAACTCTAGATTATCTAGATCTAGATTATTTTTGTTATTTTAAGGCTGCCCCACGGCCGGTTCTCACCTAAATACGGTTTTTTGCTTCATGTTTAAACTGAAGAACTATCAGCTTGCAATTGCTATTTTATCTGCACGTTTACTCCTGTAACACGTTGGTTAACAAATTAGTGTTAAAACTACATATTGATTTGTTGACCAACGTATTACAGAAGTAAACGTGCAGGTAAAATACCAATTGTAAGCTGATAATTTAAATTGGAAGCAAAAAACCGTATTTAGGCGGGAACCGGCCGTGGGGCAGCTTTAGAAGACATACGCAGATGTGTCTAAGTCTAAGGCTATATCATAAATAATGTTTATTCCTAGGATTTTAAGGGGGTAGGTGGGGCCGTCGTCAGTTTCTAGATGAGTCACGTACATATACATGCAATCCTGAGTGTTAATTATTGGTAGGTACATTATTTTTTATAAATCATCTAATAGTTAATATTCATTTTGAAACTAGGGGTAGGCAAAAATTTTATTTGCAGATTTGCAGATTACAAGAAATATACACATAATTTATTCAGTAGGTACGTACCTGCTAAATCCTTAATTTCTGCCAATCAATGCAATCAGCGTAACAGTAGGGGGTCCGAAAACCCTCATTTGCCCAAAAGGTAAACATCATTAATCCCTTACTGGAGAATTATAGAACTAATCTTTTTCAGGTTATAAGTTTTATGATTTTTTTTATAAATGTTACAATAATTATTCATTCGAAGAATTGTTTATTCCAGGAATTGTCGTTCGAAGAATTGTTCATTCGAATCATTCTTTCCTTCAAAGAGTTGCTTTCGAAGAATTGTGTTTCGAAGAATCTAGACTCCTGAAATAATCTAGAGTCTTGACATCAAGACAAGAGTACATATAGGTTTTTTAATCAAGATCAAGACTCAGGCCTGTAGCTAGAAGTAAATGTTAGGGGGTGCCCTTGGAGCTTGAGGGGGTGCGGTGAAAAATGTCACCCATGGCGCCCCTGGCCTCTGGCACCCCCCCTAGCTACAGGCCTGTACAAGACCTGGTGAAGTACCTATGTACCTATGTAATTAACTCACCATTATGGCAAACTCAAAAAACATGATTTTGTTGTAGTTAATTCCACAGCACCTAGTCAACCAACGCTTCGCAAAACGGAATTTTCGAACAACTGAGCGTTCGAACAATTGAAGCTTCGAAAAACTGAGTTTCGAACAACTGAACGTTCGAACAATAGAACATTCGAACAATTGACCGTTCGAAAAATTGACCGTTCGAACAATTGAGTATTCGAACAATTCGAACAACTGTTTTCGAACAATTGACTATAACTCGGATGAGGGAATGGTTAAAACGAAGGGACAGCATGCAATTAGGCGTTTTAAGCATGATCCACAATGAGCTGCGGTTCGAAGACCAAATGACTTTCAAAAATTGTTTTCGGATGGACAGTACCACTTTTGAAAAACTACTACAAATTTTAGCGCCGAGGATCGGAAAGCAAACTACCCACTTACGGGAACCGATTTCAGCAGCAGATAGGCTAAGTGTCACTTTGAGGTTTCTGGCAACCGGCGAAAGCTTCAAGAGCTTGTCAATTGTTTGTAGAATTGCCCCAAGTACCTTGTCTGGCATAATTCCAGAGGTTTGCCAAGCCATCTGTGATTTTTTGGGGGAAAAGTGTATTTTGGTAAGTAGTTTTTTAATGCTTAATAATAATATTTATTGCAAATTTTTTTGAAGATCCCACAAACCAAGAAAGGTTTTTGTGTCTAAGCATTGGTTCAAGAAATGCCAAGTACCGAATTGCATTGGGGCCATGGACGGCAAGCACATAGTGTTCCAAGCACCAAAAAGCGCTGGTTCCTACTATTACAATTATAAGGGGACTCATTCGATTGTTCTACTGGCCATAGTAGATGCTAAATATAAATTTTTATACGTCAATGTTGGAACAAATGGTCGAGTTAGTGATGGTGGTGTTTGGGCTGAGTGTCCTTTTGAAGTGGAACTAAACCAAGGTACTCTCAATTTACCAGATAATAGACCTCTTCCTGGTGGAGACAGAAATGTTCCATTCGTGATTTTGGCTGATGCCGCCTTTCCATTAAGGCGCAATATTTTAAAGCCATATCCTTTTCGAAACATGACTCGTGAGCAAAGGATATTTAATTATCGATTAAGTCGAGGAAGGCGTGTGGTAGAAAATGTGTTTGGTATTCTTGCAAATAGATTTAGATGCCTACTTACCACAATAAATCTGTCACCTGAAAAGGTTGAATTAGTAACTCTCACTTGTTGTGTCTTACACAACTTTCTCAGTACCGAGCAAGAGATGTACATAACACAAACATGTGTGGATTCTGAATTAGAAGATGGCACCATAATTCCAGGAGAGTGGAGAAGAGGCAATGAATTGAGGAACAATGCTGTATATAGAAGACCTCGACCTACTGTGGAAGCCATAAATATTCGGGAGTCTTTTAAGGTGTGCTTCAACACAACATGTACAGTTCCATGGCAGGACCAGCGTGTATAGAAAAAAAGTGTTGGGAATAATACTTGCATGCAACATTAATAATTAATTAATGTAATAAATTAATAAATTAATAAATTTATTCCTCTCGAAATGAAACAATTAGGTATATTTAATTAAAACAGTCACAATTCAGTCAGTTCCTGCTCCTCTTTATCTTGAGCCTGAGATACATCATGAAATCATTTCCGTGTGAGTTTTCGAACGGTTTTGGGATTCTTGAGTTGCTCAAGCTCTGATCCCAGATGTGCCATTACTTTATCCACGTGAGAAGGTGGTGGACCGGAAAGACATTTAAGGGCATCCTGTGCCCCCATGGCAATCGCTTGAATGGCCTCCTCAGGCTGAGGCGTCTTCCTAGGTCTACCTCTACGTCGCCCTGGAGTTGGCTCTGCTTCACATTCATCTTCCTCTTCTACAATTATTTCCAAGTTCTCACTTGCTGGGTCCCCCAACGGCGTTTCTATGTCTCTCTGAAACAAATAAAAGTAATAAGTACTCTAAATAATGTATGCAACAAAAATAAAAGGATTTTTCATAATTAAACTTACTTCAAGTTGATGTTCATAGTACTTGGGGGTTTCTTCATCATCTGGAGTTTCTAGGAGCATTTGAAGGTAAGCTCGATCCCGTTCACTAAAGTCTTCTTGTAGTTCCTCTGGTGTCCCCAGTTCCCGATGCTGTGACATCGACGTTGACGGTCTAGGGCCAGTGGTAGGTGTTAAGGCTCTTTTAACAACCTGGCTGCAAATATAAAAAATCGTATTTAATAAAAAGCTTCTATACCTAATATTAAAGAATTATTACCTTAAATTGCTCTTTGAAGCTGTGGACTTTTTTCTTGTCGTCGAGTCACCTCCCGCTGGCCTCTTCTGACAATGCGGCTCTAAAAATTTCAAAGGCTCGAGCAAATACCAAGGTTTTTTGCCTTCAGACCCACTGGCTTGCTGCTTTCGAGCCTCCGCATATTGGGACCTCAGACCCTTAATTTTTGCTTGAACTACATCAAAGGAAACCTTGGTTTTGAACTTGGTATTTATAGAGTTTGCTATTGATGTTAAAGCTTTGTTCCTCTCCTCCTTATTGTGATAAAAGCTAGACTTAACGTCATACAAGCATGGGTGGGCCTCATATAATTCTATTAACAAGCTTACTATACCAGTATTAGTCCAAATAGAAGATTCAGACATCTTGACACTCTGCAAAAGACAATAAATATTCTAAATACAACCAAGGGCAAGTAAGTAGTACACAGATAAAACTAAATTACACTGTATAATGTTATGACCAGTTCACACACAGTCAGTTTAGCAAGGTGGTCGAGTAATTTAGTTACGCGATTAGTATGGACACTACCTACACTTTAGTTGAGTCTCACTACGAATATAAAGTATTGCACTCGACTAAAATACTGGCTGCATCTTAACCGGGCATTAACAATTATGCAATCAACACTGTTATTAAATTACTCACCTAGATCTAGTAAAAAGCACTTTTGAATAATATTTTGAAACACAAGTATAGAAACTAACTCTACCAGGGTTGTTGCCAAACTATTCCAAATGAATGTTGTCTCTTGTTTAAATGTCACCTAATTGCCTGATCAGGTGCAAAAGAGAAAGTTTTACCACCCCGCAGTGGGATGGCATTTATTAATTCCTATTTCCACAGCCAGTCCTTCCAAGAAATGGCTACAATAAATATGCCAATTACTTACCAAGCAATTAACTTTTAAAATTACCTGAATACCTACTGAAAAGGGATTATAACTTTTCAGAATAATCTCAGAACGTCTAATCCTACAAAAACTTCCAAGGAAACTGAAACTGAAAACAAGCCCGTACAACCTATTTAAATACGAATCACTAAATTATTTACTTACTGTCTGTTGTGGAAAATAATCTTTAATTTAACTGTGTAAAGAAACAAAACCAAACAAAAACAATGTCACGTGCACACATAATCCGACATAACCTCAATTTCAAGTCGCCAACCGCGGATAAATCACCAGATATCTCGCCTAAACTTACCAGTTTCTACGCCAGACACCAGAAAAATGGCACGAAAAGTAGAGCATGTTCCACTTTCGCTCAAGATTGATTCAAGATATTCTTGCCCGAATAGGTCCGAATTATCACGAAACTTGAATGAAAATTGACCTGTGTGAACGCTTATTCCAGGACATTATTCCTTGAACGAAGACATTGAATCAATCTTGACTGAAAATATTACGGAAATATACCAGTGTAATTCAGCCTTTACAAAACCCTCTGGTAATATTGCACATAATCGCCAGGATTTGCAAATGCAGCTTTAACATTATTGTATCTTGAGAACAATTTCCCTCTTGGTCCTATGCCTCTACTGTTTTTCCCGCCAGGAACATATGGGGAATAATAGGTGGCTGATTTTTCGTTTGGAAAAAGGACCTCAATTTTTTCTGATACTCTCAGAAATGTACTGGCCTTTATCCTGCAATAAAATTAATTTGTTAAAACTATACCACTAAATACATATTATAAATACATATTATCAATTGAATTAAGCTTACTATTAAAGGCGTATGTCCAGAGTGTGATAATTGGGAACTGACTACAGGTCGGCTTATCTTGGCAATTCTTTTACAAAACCCTCTGGTAATATTGCACATAATCGCCAGGATTTGCAAATGCAGCTTTAACATTATTGTATCTTGAGAACAATTTCCCTTTTGGTCCTATGCCTCTACTGTTTTTCCCGCTAGGAACATATGGCGAATAATAGGTGGCTGATTTTTCGTTTGGAAAAAGGACCTCAATTTTCTCTGATACTCTCAGAAATGTACTGGCCTTTATCCTGCAATAAAATTAATTTGTTAAAACTATACCACTAAATACATATTATAAATACATATTATCAATTGAATTAAGCTTATTATTAAAGGCGTCTGTCCAGAGTGTGATAATTGGGGACTGACTACAGGTCGGCTTATCTTGGCAATTCTTTTACAAAACCCTCTGGTAATATTGCACATAGTCGCCAGGATTTGCAAATGCAGCTTTAACATTATTGTATCTTGAGAACAATTTCCCTTTTGGTCCTATGCCTCTACTGTTTTTCCCGCCAGGAACATATGGCGAATAATAGGTTGCTGATTTTTCGTTTGGAAAAAGGACCTCAATTTCCTCTGATACTCTCAGAAATGTACTGGCTTTTATCCTGCAATAAAATTAATTTGTTAAAACTATGCCACTAAATACATATTATAAATACATATTATTATTATTATTATTATTATCTAACTCATTCATTTCATCTACTTTTAGCTTTAGATGTTCTAACAAGCATTCATTGATACCAGGTTTTAGGGGTATATGAGACAGGATTTCTTTAAGAGTTCTTACGGAAGGAAGTTGGAAAAAAGTAGATAAATACCGGTAAAGTCGTGGACCGCGTTTATAAATTGATAACGCTAAAGTTTTGTCTTCATCTGTCCACCGTCTTCCAGATGAAGAACGGTCGACGTTACGTAACTGAGAAGTAATAAAATTTTGAGTGATTTCATTTAGTTTTGAATTAATACAGTCAAACACGTTATTGTCATACAATTCCTTGATACGTCTTAATTTTTCGCGTTCACTTTCTAAAGACTTTTTTAATTTACAGAGCTGACTTGTTGTTTTACGATGTATTTTATACATCACATTTTTTCTGGGGCTCCTGTCAGTTCTAGAAACACCTGCAAGAGTAAGATATCCCCCGCGTTCTTGTTTTTTAGCTGCTGATGAATTTGCATTAGATGTTGTTTCGCAAATACAATAAGTGTGGTCGACAGTAAAGCAATCTGATGTACTGGCAATTGCTAATTCGGTGTTTTCTGTCAAAGTCACTATTGAGTCAGTAACTTCGATATCATCATTTTGTAAATGCGTTGAAACAATTTCCGAGTCAATATTAAATCCATTATTACAACTATTATCTGAAGGTGTCAGGTAGTAGTCATGATCTTGGTTAACCCCGCCAGAATTTGCGTTATAACTAGAATTATTAGGTTGTGTTGAAGTTTCAACTTCCATAGGGACAGCACTATGAATTAATAAATGCTTTGTTGAATTAATAAAATTGCTTTGAACAAAGTGGTCTTCACAAATGAACTTATTTTTACAGTCAGTTGCTGGACTCATTAAACAAATTTGTTTCCATTTAAAGGCATATTCTTGATTTTTAGGGAAGCGAAAAAACTTCTTGTTTCTGATTTCAGATATTCCTGATTTACTCCAAAAATATGCATTTTGGCAATTCGGATAATGACATGAATATTTTTTCTTCGGCGTGGGAGGCATTGCTTAAAGTAGATTAGATACAGACATATAGACAATTTTTCAAGAAATACGGTAAAGTTGTAGGCCAATAGAAAATTGAACTAATATCTTAAATCTACTTACATGACTAAAAACTCTTTAAGCCTAAAGTCCGGCGAATCTTGTGTTATATCACATTCTGCAAAAAAAAAATATGGGAATAGGTATACAGGGTGTTCGGTAGAAAACGCCCCACGCCATAGCTCCCTTATTTATGAACCGATTTTAAAAAAATAAAAAGCATTTCAAATGGCTGCTAAAATACTACAATCTGGGCGTATATCCGAATTTTTCCAATGTCAACAAAAATGACTAACGACTACCAACGTTTGTTTTTCAAATTGCGACCTGCATATTTTTTGCTCCCATTTGATAGAGGACTTTTTTCTGAATTCATCCATACCATACAAGTCTTTTTTTCTACAGCAATTTATGAGAGAAAAAATTATCAAGTACTGAAATAAATAAATTAAGATCATTTGAAAAATTGCAAGTGTGCCATGAAACAATGAAAATGACGGTTTTCAAACTAATGTCATTTAAGCTATACCTACCTCAAAACATGATACTTAACGCCGCTTGCGAAGTAAGAATGTGAGCTGTGCATCGAACATGAAGGAGATATCTTTGAGCAATTTTATTTGTAAAATAACTCATGCAGCGTTTTATAAAAAACTTTGAAATTTGGTTTTTTGTATTGTTTGTTTTTCCTGCAGATAAATTTTAGAAATTACTACGCGTTTTTAATCAGTAAAGCTATTTATGTACAACTATCCCCTTGTGATGTTACCATATTTTTGATTAACAATGCCCAAAATGTCAGTAATTGTCTCGCTGACACTTAAATGACATTTGAAAACCGTCATTTTCATTGTTTCATGGCACACTTGCAATTTTTCAAATGATCTTAATTTATTTATTTCAGCACTTGATAATTTTTTCTCTCATAAATTGCTGAAGAAAAAAAGACTTGTATGGTATGGATGAATTCAGAAAAAAGTCCTCTATCAAATGGGAGCAAAAAATATGCAGGTCGCAATTTGAAAAACAAAAGTTGGTAGTCGTTAGTCATTTTTGTTGACATTGGAAAAATGCGTATATACGCCCAGATTGTAGTATTTTAGCAGCCATTTGAAATCCTTTTAATTTTTTTAAAATCGGTGCATAAATAAGGGAGCTATGGCGTGGGGCGTTTTCTACCGAACACCCTGTATAAGGTAAGTAATGTTTATATTGTAGGTATTTTTGGAGTTTGGAGTAAGTTATATTGATAACTTACTTTGTTTTTGTGGGATATCAAACTTCAAAGTTGTTTTGGTCGGAATCGAGGTCGGAATGATCTGAGAGGGGTTTCACTCTCATCGGTGAATAAAAATCAATAAGAATGAAGTGCAAATCACGAATCGGAATGATCTTCGGAGGGGGTACTGAGGGGTTTTGCTCCATAACCTTAATAATCTAAAGATGGGTAATGTTTATTAATTTTATTGTTGGTTAATGGAACTTACCTACTTTGTTTTTGTGGGTTAATAATATCCCAGGGCTATCACTTCTTGAATGAAGCTTCAAAGATGTTTTGGTGTTTGGAATCGACGTTGGAATGATCTACCTACTTTGTTTTGTGGGCTAATATGCTTGAATTCCACATTCCAAGATGTTTTGGTCAAGATGTTTTTCTAACGGGCTTCAGTCCCTCAGCAAATTAACGCCATTAACCACTAACGTAACGGTTAACAAAACACTCTAAATTTCTAAATTTGACGCTTTACTTGACTTCTGCAATTTGACAACTGTCAATATTGTCAAACTGAGTGACATTTCTGTATGGACCAGCCGCCATACTTGTTGCATATCTATCTATACCAGCTTCACCCCCATGATGAAATGTGCACATATCTGCTCGATAACCGCAAAAAAAAACGCAAAGTTTGTTGAAATGAAGTCCAACCCAAAAGTGATCGGATTGTGTACATGTGAATGTGAGATACTATACAATACGCCTGGGGCTGCGATGACTTTATAACACGTTTATTCGGTCGCGGTAGTAGGTGGCGCGTATGTTTACTCTAGTTGTATTCGGTTCTGTTGTGGTGCTTTCAGTGATCTCATAGGGCTATTGGAATGGTCGCACAAAGAAGCACAACGAATCTGGAAGAATAAAGAATTTTAATCTACGAATAAGATTTTGGTGAGCACATAACATATTTATTTATAGTGTAAGATTCATTACAGTAATTGTGCAACGAAACTGAACAGACAAGCGCATTAAGGTGGTGCAAGTTTTAAGCGGTATTCACTTGGCGACGCTACCAATTCTTGCAATTCTTGACGGATATTCGATTGAGTGCGTACTGCAGTTTGTGGTATTAATAATTACAACAGCTGCAGGAGACGTAGCAACTGATTGCACCAAGTAAATACCTACCCACATGTCACAACTTGCCCTACCTTTCACAACGAAGCAAAATATCCTAAATTGCCTAAAAACATCCGTCCATCAAATAACGTGAAAATCACCTAACCTGTCTGTCTACTGCAGCCAGCGGCGCACCCAGAATTTTTGTCCGCTCCCATTTCTATGAAAATTTTTTCTGAATTGTTCGGATTGTTGCACAAAGAGTGCCACCCTATAAACTACAAAATGGTAATTTTAGTTCTGTCTTATCTCCTCCAATGACGGCTCAGATTATAAAATGCTACTTTTTTAAGTTTCTTTAATAACCTTCTTATTATTAATTAAAATTAAAGTTTTCTTGGCTCATTTTAAAGGAAAAAGTCCATCATGGGCCTCTGCCCCGATAGTCCCCGGTGTGTTTCTTGTCTGCTCTAACAGCACGCATGAGACGAGGACGGTTGCAACTGCACTCATCAACCCAGTACGTAGTTAAAAGAAAGCAATGTTAAGAAAAGAAATGGTAATCAAACCGAGTGTCTTTAGGCCGGTTTACAACAGTCTGGTAATCTTAAATTTCGTAGACTATATATTCATCGTGAAGATAAATTCGAGCTCTTAAATTTTTTACAACAAAAATTTGAAGGGGGAATTAATATACTATCCGAGGATGTCACATCTAGGCCTGCGACTTTCAATTGATATATCGATATATCGATTATCGATATATCGATATATCGATAAAAGTGTGTTATCGATATACCGAAATATCGATATATCGATATATCGATAAGTTATCGATAATATATCGATATATCGGTATATCGATATATCGGTATATCGATATATCGATATATCGATATATTGATATATCGATATACCGATATATCGATAAGTTATTGATATATCGATATATCGGCATATCGATATACCGGTATATCAATAACCGGTGTCCCGTATATCGATACCTATAATGACACTTCTGAAGTTCTGACTTCTTTTAAATGTAGGAGTAGGTATTCGGCCTGATTCAGTCATTTGTTGACAACTGGCTAACATTGAAATGAATCGACAAAATTGAGGAATCTTTGCGTTGGAGATATCAATATTTTCGTGCAGTGTATAAACAATTAGTATATAAACAATTTAAACAAGTGATGGT
The DNA here is from genome assembly GCA_963924575.1 of Pycnomerus fuliginosus. Classification (NCBI taxonomy): domain Eukaryota; kingdom Metazoa; phylum Arthropoda; class Insecta; order Coleoptera; family Zopheridae; genus Pycnomerus; species Pycnomerus fuliginosus. The sequence goes on along the minus strand of CAWUQC010000009.1, from coordinate 5,856 downwards.
AGGAATTATTATACTTATTTAAACGACTTGTAGAAAATTGGACATCGCAACTGATGTTTTTCAAAGCACCCTTGGGTCCTAATATCGTTTATTTCGAATCCTACGTTATTTTCCAGGGCACAACGTAAACAATAATGTTTGAGCGCTCCAATCCAATCGATTCAATCAATAATTGATTTCAATATTATTAACTAACTAACATCAAGAAACTACAGAAAAAGGACTATTACCTATTCATACCTATCTAGCTCTTAAAACTAAGATGTTACTCGATTACAGATATAATACCACAGTAACGATGTCGATACAATTGTATAAGTACCGATAAGGCGATATATCGATAAGTCGGTATATTTAGTTATCGGTATATCGATATATCGATAAATCGGTGTATCGGTATATCGATATATCGATATATCGATAAATCGGTATATCGATACATCGGTATATCGATATATCGGTATATCGATATATCGATATATCGGTATATCGATTAAATTTTAAATATCGATATTCGATATTCAAATTCCGATATCGCACAGCCCTAGTCACATCCATCGAATTTTCCCTCAATGAAGATCATCTAAAGGATGTGAGTAACCCCATAGATTTTATGTTGGACGGTTTCGATGGAGATATGAGTATTGTGAGAGCGACCACATCAGCTTCCGGTAATGATAATTTATTCAAAATTTCCGACTTGGCGTGTAAGCGAGCTAAAGGTATACCAATGTCCGTCACGGCCAGACATTTAGGCCGGAGCACATACTTAAATATTGTCGATCACAAAATGGATGTATGTTTTCAAAAATTCTACACATTTCGATCGCGTATGCATACTGTTTACACGGAAATGATGAATAAGGTGGCGTTATCCTACTTCGATGATAAAAGGTCGATAATTCCGGGTTCGTACAAAACGTTATCGTGGGGGCATTATTCCCTTAATTCAAACAATGTATAAATTTTTATTATCAATTTTATCGAACATTTCCTAAGAAAAAAATGCCGTTTATAGGTACCGTTTTGTATTTAATTAGTCATTAATAATAATCCTGTATGTTTTAATAGCTGCTGTAAAATATACGATTTAAAAAAAAATTACAAATAATAAATCATAATGTGTACGCTGATAGTTTTTGTGGTTTTATTTGATAAAAATTGAACTTCGTGACCCCCCAGGGGGGTGCCGACAATAGCGCCATCTTAGAGGTAATCGTGGCAGCCAGGGGGGCCACGACGCCGACAGTGGCGCCATCTAATAAATAGTAGTAGAGTTACCGAACCGACATTACAGATCCCTACCTAACGGTGACCGGTTACCGACATTACAGGTTCCTACCTTATCGGGTTCCACTTCCTGTCCCAGAACCGGCCTAATACACCTACTACAAGTATATAAAACTGCAATAATTGAAATACAACACACGTCGCAGCAGTACCAGCGAGGTACACAGCCACCACTATAAATATCAAACGGTGGCAGCACCGCTGTCAACTAAGTTTACCGGTTCAAGGGCGCAATGACGAGAAGGGGGCGCAACGCACGGTTATAGGTACCTACAGGCCGCGTTTACGTCACTAAGGGCGCTACTCACGCGCTGAAATGCAAAACCACACGGCAAAACCGGCAACAGCAGCACTACAGCTGATAAAGGTAACACAAAATAGGCAATGGTGACTTTGCCAGAACCGCTGCAAAACGTTTGCTGAAAATGATTGCCCCCTAGCTGTGAAGCAACTGGGAGACTGAAAATGACTGAAGGTCACAATTAATAATTTTAACAAACTCACAAAATCTGAAAATGACTGAAGGTCACGAAGAATATTTGATAAACTAAAGAGTGAAAATTTACGATAAGTTCACAACTGAATGGCAGAAATAACGCTGGCGACACTTCCAGGCCGATGGGGTATTGTTACTGATACAGCTCACCGGTTTTCCTGAGCCGCCGGGCAAGTTGAAGAGGGAAACAGAAGCACCTCTCCGGGCTCGTCCCACGACTGGTATAGCCTCGACAGCAAATCTTCCAAAAACGGTAACGACAAAACGGGGGGTAATATTCCAGACAACACGGACAGTACCTTCGGCTCGAAAAGAGGGGTAGATGGAATCCCTTCGAAAATCTGCCGGAGGGGGTCAAAGTCCGATTCACAAAAATTCGATGTAAAAATTAAATTAAACCTAGCAGGAGGAAACATAAGGAAACCCAAAGATACATAAGGAAACATAAGGATCTGAAAACGAAAGCCTTATTTTAGGGCACTATGCAGCTTTTAAACTCACCCCCTCAATGGGATCCGTGACGCCGCCAACAACCACGTGTGGGGGCGGTCGACTTCACCAACAAGCGGCTCGAAATCCCTCAAACTGAGGTGTGAGATATCGCCAACTGACGGGATATTCACCTTAAAATGGCTCTCAATTCATCCAGATTCCACAAAATGGCCAAATATTACGGACCCACGCAGCCTACCACGCCTAGTTAAAACCAACCGGACGGAAACAGGAAGCTCTCCATCTTGAGCGACCGCGCAGTCGACTCGAAAATCCGTTAACTTGGATTCCCACCATGGGCGTGCGCCTACCGATAACATCGGCTGAGTGACTATACTTTCGATGGGAACGACGCCACCGGAGCGGCACACATTCGCCCCATGCGCTAGAACGCCGTCCAAAATTATGCCCATCACTCTCGGTGGCGGAGCATAATTTTTGGTGGTGAGAAAGCCACGGCACACGGCCTGCCCCCGCTGAGAACGCTATCTACGCTCATGAAATCATGGAAAGAGAGGGGATTACGGGTATGTGCACCTGCCGTTTGACATTCGTGACAATTGACGTATTGTGTTAACCTCACTTTTCCGAGACCTGTCAATGGATCTGTAAACAACCTGAAACTGAATGAATATTTCCCAAATACTAGAGAAAACCCCAAAAGTGCGGAACCGGGAGTACGACGAAGGTGAGTCCCGCAACTGTTCCCCAAAATTACACGCAATAATTACAGAAAGTGTCGCTGAAATTGTTTTCCTGAAAGCATCAACGAAGTGGTCGAAAGGCATCCTGAAATCCACCAATTAATCAGACTTCCTCGAGCCTACCCCACGTGTAGTACAGAACGAAAGGAAGCCGATAAAATCCTTTGCCGACGAGGAGGATTTCGCACGTGACAATTTGGCATCAAACTGCGACATATCTCGGTATAGCTAAATAATTTTGGTATCTTTCCACATCAAAATTAACTATCTGTGAGGCCATTTGGCCATTTGTCGCTTAAACACTGGCGGATTTAGGGGGGGGGCAAGGGGGCGATCGCCCCCCCCCCCCCCCCCCGAGATCCGTGCCGAATCATAAACTTCGTACAATTCACAAAATTCACCTGTCGTCCACTGGTTTAAAATTATGGTTTCCCATCAATTCGCCCCCTCCCCCCCCCGAGATTGTCTTCTGGATGCGCCACTGCGCTTAAATAGCACCTAAGTTCCGAGAATTCCAAATTTTGCACAATTCTTTGAGAGAAAGGACACTCCTCTAAAGTTCTGACTCAGAAACGTAGGAAATGAAGAGGATTGTGCTTTAAATGAAGTTTCTATGAAAGTTTCGGCACTACCTGCACACCTTGCACCTGCACACCTGAAGCAGAAATGTCAAAGGAGCAATATTTTTCTATTGAAATAGTTTTATGGGAATTTGGAGCAATCTGAAACGTTTCGATATGATTTTCCGTTCAAATCATTTGAAATTTGGCATCAAACTGCGACATGTCTCGGTATAGCTAAATAATTTTGGTATCTTTCCACATCAAAATTAACTATCTCTGAGGCCATTTGGCCTTTTGTTGCTTAAATAGCACCTAACTTCCGAGAATTCCAGATTTTTTTTTACCTGGGAATTCCGTAACCTGCGATACGTAAAATGCTAAATGCAATATGTGATGATTACCATGGCAAACCCTTAATTGTTAACAAGTTTCATTATTACGCATTTTACGTATCGTAGGTTACGGAATTCCCAGGTAAAAGAAGTCCCAGATTTTTCGTCTAAAAGATAGTGCTTATTGCGGGGTAGTGGGTCGCTATATCTAAGCCCACCTAAGGAGACGACGTCCTGAAATTCTCTAAACAAGTTAGCGGTTTGTTGAAGACATTTAAATTTGACTTTTTTGCGTCTCATAAAATTTGGATGGCATTTGAAAATCGCTTCCCCCTTTCGTAAGCCCCACTTTTGTTAATTCGAGCCTAGGTTCTTTTCTACTACCGCAGAGGCCCATGATGGACTTTTTCCTTTAAAATGAGCCAAGAAAACTTTAATTTTAATTAATAATAAGAAGGTTATTAAAGAAACTTAAAAAAGTAGCATTTTATAATCTGAGCCGTCATTGGAGGAGATAAGACAGAACTAAAATGGCAGCAGAGAAGCGGCTGGAACCTCCCCAACGCGTGGGTCTTTGATTTCAGGGACTTCTGTTTAAGATTCTAAAGTTGATATGCCTAAATGGCACTTCCCGTTGACCAATTGCTCCCAAAAGCCTTTCAGCTCTTCAACGGGTCACCTCACCTCCATTTACCAAATTTCGGGCAAATCGATCCACTAGTTTGGGCTATAAAGTGGTTTCAGTGTTATTACAAAATTTCGATTTTTCTACCCAAAGGGTTCTAAATGCGAATAAATTTTGTCTCATTTAAAACCAGAAATTGAAGACCTTTCTGATGGTGACCTCGTAGTGACAATAAATCTTTCAAAAACTTGTTTTGGATGGGTAAATTAGAGAATCATTTTGTTTCGAAATTGGTGTGCCAAAACGGCACTTTCCGTGGGCCGATTGAATCCAAAATTTGTTCACCTCTTCGACGTGTAATACAATCCCCTTGTGCAAAATTTCAGCCAAATCGGTTCAGGGGCTTGGGCTGTACCGCGATTTTAAAGTCCGATAAAAATCAGGTCAGGTCAGGTCAGGTCAGGTCAGGTCAGGTCAGGTCAGGTCAGGTCAGGTCAGGTCAGGTCAGGTCAGGTCAGGTCAGGTCAGGTCAGGTCAGGTCAGGTCAGGTCAGGTCAGGTCAGGTCAGGTCAGGTCAGGTCAGGTCAGGTCAGGTCAGGTCAGGTCAGGTCAGGTCAGGTCAGGTCAGGTCAGGTCAGGTCAGGTCAGGTCAGGTCAGGTCAGGTCAGGTCAGGTCAGGTCAGGTCAGGTCAGGTCAGGTCAGGTCAGGTCAGGTCAGGTCAGGTCAGGTCAGGTCAGGTCAGGTCAGGTCAGGTCAGGTCAGGTCAGGTCAGGTCAGGTCAGGTCAGGTCAGGTCAGGTCAGGTCAGGTCAGGTCAGGTCAGGTCAGGTCAGGTCAGGTCAGGTCAGGTCAGGTCAGGTCAGGTCAGGTCAGGTCAGGTCAGGTCAGGTCAGGTCAGGTCAGGTCAGGTCAGGTCAGGTCAGGTCAGGTCAGGTCAGGTCAGGTCAGGTCAGGTCAGGTCAGGTCAGGTCAGGTCAGGTCAGGTCAGGTCAGGTCAGGTCAGGTCAGGTCAGGTCAGGTCAGGTCAGGTCAGGTCAGGTCAGGTCAGGTCAGGTCAGGTCAGGTCAGGTCAGGTCAGGTCAGGTCAGGTCAGGTCAGGTCAGGTCAGGTCAGGTCAGGTCAGGTCAGGTCAGGTCAGGTCAGGTCAGGTCAGGTCAGGTCAGGTCAGGTCAGGTCAGGTCAGGTCAGGTCAGGTCAGGTCAGGTCAGGTCAGGTCAGGTCAGGTCAGGTCAGGTCAGGTCAGTCGTCAGGTCAGGTCAGGTCAGTCAGGTCAGTCAGGTCAGGTCAGGTCAGGTCAGGTCAGGTCAGGTCAGGTCAGGTCAGGTCAGGTCAGGTCAGGTCAGGTCAGGTCAGG
>CAWUQC010000007.1:0-17335 GCA_963924575.1 Pycnomerus fuliginosus | reverse complement strand
TCGCACTATTCTGAGGTCAAAAGCACGATTTGAGCTATCTGTACCGTCAAAAACGCGTTTTCGCACTATTCTGAGGTCAAAAGCACGATTTGAGTCTGTACCGTCAAAATCGCGTTTTCGCACTATTCTGAGGTCAAAAGCACGATTTGAGCCATCTGTACCGTCAAAAACGCGTTCTCGCACTATTCTGGGGTCAAAAGCACGATTTGAGCCATCTGTACCGACAAAAACGCGTTCTCGCACTATTCTGAGGTCAAAAGCACGATTTGAGTCTGTACCGTCAAAAACGCGTTTTCGCACTATTCTGAGGTCAAAAGCACGATTTGAGTCTGTACCGTCAAAATCGCGTTTTCGCACTATTCTGAGGTCAAAAGCACGATTTGAGCCATCTGTACCGTCAAAAACGCGTTCTCGCACTATTCTGGGGTCAAAAGCACGATTTGAGCCATCTGTACCGTCAAAAACGCGTTCTCGCACTATTCTGAGGTCAAAAGCACGATTTGAGTCTGTACCGTCAAAAACGCGTTTTCGCACTATTCTGGGGTCAAAAGCACGATTTGAGCCATCTGTACCGTCAAAAACGCGTTTTCGAACTATTCTGAGGTCAAAAGCACGATTTGAGCCATCTGCACCGTCAAAAACGCGTTCTCGCACTATTCTGAGGTCAAAAGCACGATTTGAGTCTGTACCGTCAAAAACGCGTTTTCGCACTATTCTGAGGTCAAAAGTTCGATTTGGGTCTGTACCGTCAAAAACGCGTTTTCGCACTATTCTGAGGTCAAAAGTTCGATTTGGGTCTGTACCGTCAAAAACGCGTTTTCGCACTATTCTGAGGTCAAAAGCACGATTTGAGCCATCTGTACCGTCAAAAACGCGTTCTCGCACTATTCTGGGGTCAAAAGCACGATTTGAGCCATCTGTACCGACAAAAACGCGTTCTCGCACTATTCTGAGGTCAAAAGTTCGATTTGGGTCTGTACCGTCAAAAACGCGTTTTCGCACTATTCTGAGGTCAAAAGTTCGATTTGGGTCTGTACCGTCAAAAACGCGTTTTCGCACTATTCTGAGGTCAAAAGCACGATTTGAGCTATCTGTACCGTCAAAAACGCGTTTTCGCACTATTCTGAGGTCAAAAGCACGATTTGAGCCTGTACCGTCAAAATCGCGTTTTCGCACTATTCTGAGGTCAAAAGCACGATTTGAGCCATCTGTACCGTCAAAAACGCGTTCTCGCACTATTCTGGGGTCAAAAGCACGATTTGAGCCATCTGTACCGACAAAAACGCGTTCTCGCACTATTCTGAGGTCAAAAGCACGATTTGAGTCTGTACCGTCAAAAACGCGTTTTCGCACTATTCTGAGGTCAAAAGCACGATTTGAGTCTGTACCGTCAAAAACGCGTTTTCGCACTATTCTGAGGTCAAAAGTTCGATTTGGGTCTGTACCGTTAAAAACGCGTTTTCGCATTATTCTGAGGTCAAAAGCACGATTTGAGTCTGTACCGTCAAAATCGCGTTTTCGCACTATTCTGAGGTCAAAAGCACGATTTGAGCCATCTGTACCGTCAAAAACGCGTTCTCGCACTATTCTGGGGTCAAAAGCACGATTTGAGCCATCTGTACCGACAAAAACGCGTTCTCGCACTATTCTGAGGTCAAAAGCACGATTTGAGTCTGTACCGTCAAAATCGCGTTTTCGCACTATTCTGAGGTCAAAAGCACGATTTGAGCCATCTGTACCGTCAAAAACGCGTTCTCGCACTATTCTGGGGTCAAAAGCACGATTTGAGCCATCTGTACCGTCAAAAACGCGTTTTCGCACTATTCTGGGGTCAAAAGCACGATTTGAGCCATCTGTACCGTCAAAAACGCGTTTTCGAACTATTCTGAGGTCAAAAGCACGATTTGAGTCTGTACCGTCAAAATCGCGTTTTCGCACTATTCTGAGGTCAAAAGCACGATTTGAGCCATCTGTACCGTCAAAAACGCGTTCTCGCACTATTCTGGGGTCAAAAGCACGATTTGAGCCATCTGTACCGACAAAAACGCGTTCTCGCACTATTCTGAGGTCAAAAGCACGATTTGAGTCTGTACCGTCAAAAACGCGTTTTCGCACTATTCTGAGGTCAAAAGCACGATTTGAGTCTGTACCGTCAAAAACGCGTTTTCGCACTATTCTGAGGTCAAAAGTTCGATTTGGGTCTGTACCGTTAAAAACGCGTTTTCGCATTATTCTGAGGTCAAAAGCACGATTTGAGTCTGTACCGTCAAAATCGCGTTTTCGCACTATTCTGAGGTCAAAAGCACGATTTGAGCCATCTGTACCGTCAAAAACGCGTTCTCGCACTATTCTGGGGTCAAAAGCACGATTTGAGCCATCTGTACCGTCAAAAACGCGTTCTCGCACTATTCTGGGGTCAAAAGCACGATTTGAGCCATCTGTACCGTCAAAAACGCGTTCTCGCACTATTCTGAGGTCAAAAGCACGATTTGAGTCTGTACCGTCAAAAACGCGTTTTCGCACTATTCTGGGGTCAAAAGCACGATTTGAGCCATCTGTACCGTCAAAAACGCGTTTTCGAACTATTCTGAGGTCAAAAGCACGATTTGAGCCATCTGCACCGTCAAAAACGCGTTCTCGCACTATTCTGAGGTCAAAAGCACGATTTGAGTCTGTACCGTCAAAAACGCGTTTTCGCACTATTCTGAGGTCAAAAGCACGATTTGAGTCTGTACCGTCAAAAACGCGTTTTCGCACTATTCTGAGGTCAAAAGCACGATTTGAGTCTGTACCGTCAAAATCGCGTTTTCGCACTATTCTGAGGTCAAAAGCACGATTTGAGCCATCTGTACCGTCAAAAACGCGTTTTCGAACTATTCTGAGGTCAAAAGCACGATTTGAGCCATCTGTACCGTCAAAAACGCGTTCTCGCACTATTCTGAGGTCAAAAGCACGATTTGAGTCTGTACCGTCAAAAACGCGTTTTCGAACTATTCTGAGGTCAAAAGCACGATTTGAGCCATCTGTACCGACAAAAACGCGTTCTCGCACTATTCTGAGGTCAAAAGCACGATTTGAGTCTGTACCGTCAAAAACGCGTTTTCGCACTATTCTGAGGTCAAAAGTTCGATTTGGGTCTGTACCGTCAAAAACGCGTTTTCGCACTATTCTGAGGTCAAAAGTTCGATTTGGGTCTGTACCGTCAAAAACGCGTTTTCGCACTATTCTGAGGTCAAAAGCACGATTTGAGCCATCTGTACCGTCAAAAACGCGTTCTCGCACTATTCTGGGGTCAAAAGCACGATTTGAGCCATCTGTACCGACAAAAACGCGTTCTCGCACTATTCTGAGGTCAAAAGTTCGATTTGGGTCTGTACCGTCAAAAACGCGTTTTCGCACTATTCTGAGGTCAAAAGTTCGATTTGGGTCTGTACCGTCAAAAACGCGTTTTCGCACTATTCTGAGGTCAAAAGCACGATTTGAGCTATCTGTACCGTCAAAAACGCGTTTTCGCACTATTCTGAGGTCAAAAGCACGATTTGAGCCTGTACCGTCAAAATCGCGTTTTCGCACTATTCTGAGGTCAAAAGCACGATTTGAGCCATCTGTACCGTCAAAAACGCGTTCTCGCACTATTCTGGGGTCAAAAGCACGATTTGAGCCATCTGTACCGACAAAAACGCGTTCTCGCACTATTCTGAGGTCAAAAGCACGATTTGAGTCTGTACCGTCAAAAACGCGTTTTCGCACTATTCTGAGGTCAAAAGCACGATTTGAGTCTGTACCGTCAAAAACGCGTTTTCGCACTATTCTGAGGTCAAAAGTTCGATTTGGGTCTGTACCGTTAAAAACGCGTTTTCGCATTATTCTGAGGTCAAAAGCACGATTTGAGTCTGTACCGTCAAAATCGCGTTTTCGCACTATTCTGAGGTCAAAAGCACGATTTGAGCCATCTGTACCGTCAAAAACGCGTTCTCGCACTATTCTGGGGTCAAAAGCACGATTTGAGCCATCTGTACCGACAAAAACGCGTTCTCGCACTATTCTGAGGTCAAAAGCACGATTTGAGCTATCTGTACCGTCAAAAACGCGTTTTCGCACTATTCTGAGGTCAAAAGCACGATTTGAGTCTGTACCGTCAAAATCGCGTTTTCGCACTATTCTGAGGTCAAAAGCACGATTTGAGCCATCTGTACCGTCAAAAACGCGTTCTCGCACTATTCTGGGGTCAAAAGCACGATTTGAGCCATCTGTACCGTCAAAAACGCGTTCTCGCACTATTCTGAGGTCAAAAGCACGATTTGAGTCTGTACCGTCAAAATCGCGTTTTCGCACTATTCTGAGGTCAAAAGCACGATTTGAGCCATCTGTACCGTCAAAAACGCGTTCTCGCACTATTCTGGGGTCAAAAGCACGATTTGAGCCATCTGTACCGTCAAAAACGCGTTTTCGCACTATTCTGGGGTCAAAAGCACGATTTGAGCCATCTGTACCGTCAAAAACGCGTTTTCGAACTATTCTGAGGTCAAAAGCACGATTTGAGTCTGTACCGTCAAAATCGCGTTTTCGCACTATTCTGAGGTCAAAAGCACGATTTGAGCCATCTGTACCGTCAAAAACGCGTTCTCGCACTATTCTGGGGTCAAAAGCACGATTTGAGCCATCTGTACCGACAAAAACGCGTTCTCGCACTATTCTGAGGTCAAAAGCACGATTTGAGTCTGTACCGTCAAAAACGCGTTTTCGCACTATTCTGAGGTCAAAAGCACGATTTGAGTCTGTACCGTCAAAAACGCGTTTTCGCACTATTCTGAGGTCAAAAGTTCGATTTGGGTCTGTACCGTTAAAAACGCGTTTTCGCATTATTCTGAGGTCAAAAGCACGATTTGAGTCTGTACCGTCAAAATCGCGTTTTCGCACTATTCTGAGGTCAAAAGCACGATTTGAGCCATCTGTACCGTCAAAAACGCGTTCTCGCACTATTCTGGGGTCAAAAGCACGATTTGAGCCATCTGTACCGACAAAAACGCGTTCTCGCACTATTCTGAGGTCAAAAGCACGATTTGAGCTATCTGTACCGTCAAAAACGCGTTTTCGCACTATTCTGAGGTCAAAAGCACGATTTGAGTCTGTACCGTCAAAATCGCGTTTTCGCACTATTCTGAGGTCAAAAGCACGATTTGAGCCATCTGTACCGTCAAAAACGCGTTCTCGCACTATTCTGGGGTCAAAAGCACGATTTGAGCCATCTGTACCGTCAAAAACGCGTTCTCGCACTATTCTGAGGTCAAAAGCACGATTTGAGTCTGTACCGTCAAAAACGCGTTTTCGCACTATTCTGGGGTCAAAAGCACGATTTGAGCCATCTGTACCGTCAAAAACGCGTTTTCGAACTATTCTGAGGTCAAAAGCACGATTTGAGCCATCTGCACCGTCAAAAACGCGTTCTCGCACTATTCTGAGGTCAAAAGCACGATTTGAGTCTGTACCGTCAAAAACGCGTTTTCGCACTATTCTGAGGTCAAAAGCACGATTTGAGTCTGTACCGTCAAAAACGCGTTTTCGCACTATTCTGAGGTCAAAAGCACGATTTGAGTCTGTACCGTCAAAATCGCGTTTTCGCACTATTCTGAGGTCAAAAGCACGATTTGAGCCATCTGTACCGTCAAAAACGCGTTTTCGAACTATTCTGAGGTCAAAAGCACGATTTGAGCCATCTGTACCGTCAAAAACGCGTTCTCGCACTATTCTGAGGTCAAAAGCACGATTTGAGTCTGTACCGTCAAAAACGCGTTTTCGAACTATTCTGAGGTCAAAAGCACGATTTGAGCCATCTGTACCGACAAAAACGCGTTCTCGCACTATTCTGAGGTCAAAAGCACGATTTGAGTCTGTACCGTCAAAAACGCGTTTTCGCACTATTCTGAGGTCAAAAGTTCGATTTGGGTCTGTACCGTCAAAAACGCGTTTTCGCACTATTCTGAGGTCAAAAGTTCGATTTGGGTCTGTACCGTCAAAAACGCGTTTTCGCACTATTCTGAGGTCAAAAGCACGATTTGAGCCATCTGTACCGTCAAAAACGCGTTCTCGCACTATTCTGGGGTCAAAAGCACGATTTGAGCCATCTGTACCGACAAAAACGCGTTCTCGCACTATTCTGAGGTCAAAAGTTCGATTTGGGTCTGTACCGTCAAAAACGCGTTTTCGCACTATTCTGAGGTCAAAAGTTCGATTTGGGTCTGTACCGTCAAAAACGCGTTTTCGCACTATTCTGAGGTCAAAAGCACGATTTGAGCTATCTGTACCGTCAAAAACGCGTTTTCGCACTATTCTGAGGTCAAAAGCACGATTTGAGCCTGTACCGTCAAAATCGCGTTTTCGCACTATTCTGAGGTCAAAAGTTCGATTTGGGTCTGTACCGTCAAAAACGCGTTCTCGCACTATTCTGGGGTCAAAAGCACGATTTGAGCCATCTGTACCGTCAAAAACGCGTTTTCGCACTATTCTGAGGTCAAAAGCACGATTTGAGCTATCTGTACCGTCAAAAACGCGTTTTCGCACTATTCTGAGGTCAAAAGCACGATTTGAGCCTGTACCGTCAAAATCGCGTTTTCGCACTATTCTGAGGTCAAAAGCACGATTTGAGCCATCTGTACCGTCAAAAACGCGTTCTCGCACTATTCTGGGGTCAAAAGCACGATTTGAGTCTGTACCGTCAAAATCGCGTTTTCGCACTATTCTGAGGTCAAAAGCACGATTTGAGCCATCTGTACCGTCAAAAACGCGTTCTCGCACTATTCTGGGGTCAAAAGCACGATTTGAGTCTGTACCGTCAAAAACGCGTTTTCGCACTATTCTGAGGTCAAAAGTTCGATTTGGGTCTGTACCGTTAAAAACGCGTTTTCGCATTATTCTGAGGTCAAAAGCACGATTTGAGTCTGTACCGTCAAAATCGCGTTTTCGCACTATTCTGAGGTCAAAAGCACGATTTGAGCCATCTGTACCGTCAAAAACGCGTTCTCGCACTATTCTGGGGTCAAAAGCACGATTTGAGCCATCTGTACCGACAAAAACGCGTTCTCGCACTATTCTGAGGTCAAAAGCACGATTTGAGTCTGTACCGTCAAAAACGCGTTTTCGCACTATTCTGAGGTCAAAAGCACGATTTGAGTCTGTACCGTCAAAAACGCGTTTTCGCACTATTCTGAGGTCAAAAGCACGATTTGAGCCATCTGTACCGTCAAAAACGCGTTCTCGCACTATTCTGAGGTCAAAAGCACGATTTGAGTCTGTACCGTCAAAATCGCGTTTTCGCACTATTCTGAGGTCAAAAGCACGATTTGAGCCATCTGTACCGTCAAAAACGCGTTCTCGCACTATTCTGGGGTCAAAAGCACGATTTGAGCCATCTGTACCGTCAAAAACGCGTTTTCGCACTATTCTGGGGTCAAAAGCACGATTTGAGCCATCTGTACCGTCAAAAACGCGTTTTCGAACTATTCTGAGGTCAAAAGCACGATTTGAGTCTGTACCGTCAAAATCGCGTTTTCGCACTATTCTGAGGTCAAAAGCACGATTTGAGCCATCTGTACCGTCAAAAACGCGTTCTCGCACTATTCTGGGGTCAAAAGCACGATTTGAGCCATCTGTACCGACAAAAACGCGTTCTCGCACTATTCTGAGGTCAAAAGCACGATTTGAGTCTGTACCGTCAAAAACGCGTTTTCGCACTATTCTGAGGTCAAAAGCACGATTTGAGTCTGTACCGTCAAAAACGCGTTTTCGCACTATTCTGAGGTCAAAAGTTCGATTTGGGTCTGTACCGTTAAAAACGCGTTTTCGCATTATTCTGAGGTCAAAAGCACGATTTGAGTCTGTACCGTCAAAATCGCGTTTTCGCACTATTCTGAGGTCAAAAGCACGATTTGAGTCTGTACCGTCAAAAACGCGTTTTCGCACTATTCTGAGGTCAAAAGCACGATTTGAGTCTGTACCGTCAAAAACGCGTTTTCGCACTATTCTGAGGTCAAAAGTTCGATTTGGGTCTGTACCGTTAAAAACGCGTTTTCGCATTATTCTGAGGTCAAAAGCACGATTTGAGTCTGTACCGTCAAAATCGCGTTTTCGCACTATTCTGAGGTCAAAAGCACGATTTGAGCCATCTGTACCGTCAAAAACGCGTTCTCGCACTATTCTGGGGTCAAAAGCACGATTTGAGCCATCTGTACCGACAAAAACGCGTTCTCGCACTATTCTGAGGTCAAAAGCACGATTTGAGCTATCTGTACCGTCAAAAACGCGTTTTCGCACTATTCTGAGGTCAAAAGCACGATTTGAGTCTGTACCGTCAAAATCGCGTTTTCGCACTATTCTGAGGTCAAAAGCACGATTTGAGCCATCTGTACCGTCAAAAACGCGTTCTCGCACTATTCTGGGGTCAAAAGCACGATTTGAGCCATCTGTACCGACAAAAACGCGTTCTCGCACTATTCTGAGGTCAAAAGCACGATTTGAGTCTGTACCGTCAAAAACGCGTTTTCGCACTATTCTGAGGTCAAAAGCACGATTTGAGTCTGTACCGTCAAAAACGCGTTTTCGCACTATTCTGAGGTCAAAAGCACGATTTGAGCCATCTGTACCGTCAAAAACGCGTTCTCGCACTATTCTGAGGTCAAAAGCACGATTTGAGTCTGTACCGTCAAAATCGCGTTTTAATAATAATAATAATAATAATAATAATTTATTGCCCAACAGAGCTACCTCCAATTACAGGGCATACATAGAACAATATAATGTTAAACAAGAGAATGAAAAGAAATTAAAACTGCACAACTGAATATAAACCGAAACATGCGGAAATGAAAATAATGTCAGATTACATATTGCAAATATGAAAACCAAGAAAGAACATAATGAGAATAAAGAAAAAAAAAATAACAAAGTACATGCCAACCCAAACTGACAAAGCATTTAACGACAGGCATATAAGGAAAGAAAAACTGCTAACACGCACAGCCATATTTTTGTTTTACTGCATCAATAACCAATGCTACGCTATCAGCGTAAATGTCACAAAATTCACTCACTTTATTGCAATTCCCAAACACTACATTCATTGGCGACTTGAGACCTAAATTAGTTCGGTAAGTGCGCTGCTTAAAGTCGACAGCAAATCTCGAATTAAGTCGTGGAACATTAAACGCCACCAGTGACAGTATTTCCGAGCAATCAACCCTACCATGCAGAAGTTTAAACATAAACACAACAGAAGCAATTATTCTCCGTACCCTCAGTGATTCAAGCTCAAAAGTTTTCAATAACTCCACCTGATCAGTGTGCAACGGCGGATACACATTGTAATGCTGTTTGTAGAGAAATTTGAGGAACCGCCGCTGAACTTTTTCTAAACTAATTGAGGCACTATTGTAAAAGGGTGACCAGATAAGCGAACAATATTCAAGCTTACTACGAACAAGTGAGAAATAAATACTCTTAATCGCGATAATATTATCAAAGAGCTTAGTGTGCCTTATAACAAATCCTAAGGATCTGTAAGCAGAATCAAGTATATAATTGACGTGATCATTAAAAGAGAGCTTGTTATCAAAAACAATACCCAAATCCCTTGCTGTTGTAGACTTGTCTAAGGCAACATCCCCAACCGTATATTCAAAATTAATGGAGTACTTATTTCTGGAGTAAGAAACCCCGCAGCATTTGCTAACATTAAGCTCAAAACCATTCAAACGGCACCACTCCACAATACTGTCTAAATCCTCCTGCAGACTCACGCAATCTTGGACGCAATTAATATTCTTGAACAGTTTCAAATCATCTGCAAACAGCAAGAAAGAAGAGTTTTTAATATCATTTCCTATGTCATTTATATATAACAGAAAAAATAGTGGGCCAAGGTTTGAACCCTGCGGAATGCCTGAAGTCTGAATAAACGGTTGAGAGAAGAAACCATTGCAACTTACGACAAGTTGTCTGTCACATAAATACGAAGTAAATAGCGACACGAGGGAGTTGGAGAAACCTAAGTTCAACAATTTCAGAAGGAGAATTTTGTGTATAACTCTATCAAAAGCTTTGCTGATATCAGTATAAATAATATCTACTTGCCTTCCAAAGTCAAGAGAGTCAGACAAAAACTGAGTGATAGTCAAGAGATTAGTCAGTGTTGACCTGCCAGCCATAAAACCATGCTGTTGACTAATAATTGAATTACTAATAGTCGGAAAAATACTATCATAAATTATAGACTCAAAAATTTTGGCAAAATTACTTAAAATCGATATCGGCCTGTAGTTACACATATTTGACTGCTGACCACCCTTAAATACAGGAGTAACTCGTGCCCGCTTCCACACATCCGGAAAAGTGCTGCATTTAAGACATTTATTAAATATGAACGCACTATTCTGAGGTCAAAAGCACGATTTGAGCCATCTGTACCGTCAAAAACGCGTTCTCGCACTATTCTGGGGTCAAAAGCACGATTTGAGCCATCTGTACCGTCAAAAACGCGTTTTCGCACTATTCTGGGGTCAAAAGCACGATTTGAGCCATCTGTACCGTCAAAAACGCGTTTTCGAACTATTCTGAGGTCAAAAGCACGATTTGAGTCTGTACCGTCAAAATCGCGTTTTCGCACTATTCTGAGGTCAAAAGCACGATTTGAGCCATCTGTACCGTCAAAAACGCGTTCTCGCACTATTCTGGGGTCAAAAGCACGATTTGAGCCATCTGTACCGACAAAAACGCGTTCTCGCACTATTCTGAGGTCAAAAGCACGATTTGAGTCTGTACAGTCAAAAACGCGTTTTCGCACTATTCTGGGGTCAAAAGCACGATTTGAGCCATCTGTACCGACAAAAACGCGTTCTCGCACTATTCTGAGGTCAAAAGCACGATTTGAGTCTGTACCGTCAAAAACGCGTTTTCGAACTATTCTGAGGTCAAAAGCACGATTTGAGCCATCTGTACCGACAAAAACGCGTTCTCGCACTATTCTGAGGTCAAAAGCACGATTTGAGTCTGTACCGTCAAAAACGCGTTTTCGCACTATTCTGAGGTCAAAAGTTCGATTTGGGTCTGTACCGTCAAAAACGCGTTTTCGCACTATTCTGAGGTCAAAAGTTCGATTTGGGTCTGTACCGTCAAAAACGCGTTTTCGCACTATTCTGAGGTCAAAAGCACGATTTGAGCCATCTGTACCGTCAAAAACGCGTTCTCGCACTATTCTGGGGTCAAAAGCACGATTTGAGCCATCTGTACCGACAAAAACGCGTTCTCGCACTATTCTGAGGTCAAAAGCACGATTTGAGTCTGTACCGTCAAAAACGCGTTTTCGAACTATTCTGAGGTCAAAAGCACGATTTGAGCCATCTGTACCGACAAAAACGCGTTCTCGCACTATTCTGAGGTCAAAAGCACGATTTGAGTCTGTACCGTCAAAAACGCGTTTTCGCACTATTCTGAGGTCAAAAGTTCGATTTGGGTCTGTACCGTCAAAAACGCGTTTTCGCACTATTCTGAGGTCAAAAGTTCGATTTGGGTCTGTACCGTCAAAAACGCGTTTTCGCACTATTCTGAGGTCAAAAGCACGATTTGAGCCATCTGTACCGTCAAAAACGCGTTTTCGAACTATTCTGAGGTCAAAAGCACGATTTGAGTCTGTACCGTCAAAATCGCGTTTTCGCACTATTCTGAGGTCAAAAGCACGATTTGAGCCATCTGTACCGTCAAAAACGCGTTCTCGCACTATTCTGGGGTCAAAAGCACGATTTGAGCCATCTGTACCGACAAAAACGCGTTCTCGCACTATTCTGAGGTCAAAAGCACGATTTGAGTCTGTACAGTCAAAAACGCGTTTTCGCACTATTCTGGGGTCAAAAGCACGATTTGAGCCATCTGTACCGACAAAAACGCGTTCTCGCACTATTCTGAGGTCAAAAGCACGATTTGAGTCTGTACCGTCAAAAACGCGTTTTCGAACTATTCTGAGGTCAAAAGCACGATTTGAGCCATCTGTACCGACAAAAACGCGTTCTCGCACTATTCTGAGGTCAAAAGCACGATTTGAGTCTGTACCGTCAAAAACGCGTTTTCGCACTATTCTGAGGTCAAAAGTTCGATTTGGGTCTGTACCGTCAAAAACGCGTTTTCGCACTATTCTGAGGTCAAAAGTTCGATTTGGGTCTGTACCGTCAAAAACGCGTTTTCGCACTATTCTGAGGTCAAAAGTTCGATTTGGGTCTGTACCGTCAAAAACGCGTTTTCGCACTATTCTGAGGTCAAAAGCACGATTTGAGCTATCTGTACCGTCAAAAACGCGTTTTCGCACTATTCTGAGGTCAAAAGCACGATTTGAGCCTGTACCGTCAAAATCGCGTTTTCGCACTATTCTGAGGTCAAAAGCACGATTTGAGCCATCTGTACCGTCAAAAACGCGTTCTCGCACTATTCTGGGGTCAAAAGCACGATTTGAGCCATCTGTACCGACAAAAACGCGTTCTCGCACTATTCTGAGGTCAAAAGCACGATTTGAGTCTGTACCGTCAAAAACGCGTTTTCGCACTATTCTGAGGTCAAAAGCACGATTTGAGTCTGTACCGTCAAAAACGCGCTTTCGCACTATTCTGAGGTCAAAAGTTCGATTTGGGTCTGTACCGTTAAAAACGCGTTTTCGCATTATTCTGAGGTCAAAAGCACGATTTGAGTCTGTACCGTCAAAATCGCGTTTTCGCACTATTCTGAGGTCAAAAGCACGATTTGAGCCATCTGTACCGTTAAAAACGCGTTCTCGCACTATTCTGGGGTCAAAAGCACGATTTGAGCCATCTGTACCGACAAAAACGCGTTCTCGCACTATTCTGAGGTCAAAAGCACGATTTGAGCTATCTGTACCGTCAAAAACGCGTTTTCGCACTATTCTGAGGTCAAAAGCACGATTTGAGTCTGTACCGTCAAAATCGCGTTTTCGCACTATTCTGAGGTCAAAAGCACGATTTGAGCCATCTGTACCGTCAAAAACGCGTTCTCGCACTATTCTGGGGTCAAAAGCACGATTTGAGCCATCTGTACCGACAAAAACGCGTTCTCGCACTATTCTGAGGTCAAAAGCACGATTTGAGTCTGTACCGTCAAAAACGCGTTTTCGCACTATTCTGAGGTCAAAAGCACGATTTGAGTCTGTACCGTCAAAAACGCGTTTTCGCACTATTCTGAGGTCAAAAGCACGATTTGAGCCATCTGTACCGTCAAAAACGCGTTCTCGCACTATTCTGAGGTCAAAAGCACGATTTGAGTCTGTACCGTCAAAATCGCGTTTTCGCACTATTCTGAGGTCAAAAGCACGATTTGAGTCTGTACCGTCAAAAACGCGTTTTCGCACTATTCTGAGGTCAAAAGCACGATTTGAGTCTGTACCGTCAAAAACGCGTTTTCGCACTATTCTGAGGTCAAAAGTTCGATTTGGGTCTGTACCGTTAAAAACGCGTTTTCGCATTATTCTGAGGTCAAAAGCACGATTTGAGTCTGTACCGTCAAAATCGCGTTTTCGCACTATTCTGAGGTCAAAAGCACGATTTGAGTCTGTACCGTCAAAAACGCGTTTTCGCACTATTCTGAGGTCAAAAGCACGATTTGAGTCTGTACCGTCAAAAACGCGTTTTCGCACTATTCTGAGGTCAAAAGTTCGATTTGGGTCTGTACCGTTAAAAACGCGTTTTCGCATTATTCTGAGGTCAAAAGCACGATTTGAGTCTGTACCGTCAAAATCGCGTTTTCGCACTATTCTGAGGTCAAAAGCACGATTTGAGCCATCTGTACCGTCAAAAACGCGTTCTCGCACTATTCTGGGGTCAAAAGCACGATTTGAGCCATCTGTACCGACAAAAACGCGTTCTCGCACTATTCTGAGGTCAAAAGCACGATTTGAGCTATCTGTACCGTCAAAAACGCGTTTTCGCACTATTCTGAGGTCAAAAGCACGATTTGAGTCTGTACCGTCAAAATCGCGTTTTCGCACTATTCTGAGGTCAAAAGCACGATTTGAGCCATCTGTACCGTCAAAAACGCGTTCTCGCACTATTCTGGGGTCAAAAGCACGATTTGAGCCATCTGTACCGACAAAAACGCGTTCTCGCACTATTCTGAGGTCAAAAGCACGATTTGAGTCTGTACCGTCAAAAACGCGTTTTCGCACTATTCTGAGGTCAAAAGCACGATTTGAGTCTGTACCGTCAAAAACGCGTTTTCGCACTATTCTGAGGTCAAAAGCACGATTTGAGCCATCTGTACCGTCAAAAACGCGTTCTCGCACTATTCTGAGGTCAAAAGCACGATTTGAGTCTGTACCGTCAAAATCGCGTTTTCGCACTATTCTGAGGTCAAAAGCACGATTTGAGCCATCTGTACCGTCAAAAACGCGTTCTCGCACTATTCTGGGGTCAAAAGCACGATTTGAGCCATCTGTACCGTCAAAAACGCGTTTTCGCACTATTCTGGGGTCAAAAGCACGATTTGAGCCATCTGTACCGTCAAAAACGCGTTTTCGAACTATTCTGAGGTCAAAAGCACGATTTGAGTCTGTACCGTCAAAATCGCGTTTTCGCACTATTCTGAGGTCAAAAGCACGATTTGAGCCATCTGTACCGTCAAAAACGCGTTCTCGCACTATTCTGGGGTCAAAAGCACGATTTGAGCCATCTGTACCGACAAAAACGCGTTCTCGCACTATTCTGAGGTCAAAAGCACGATTTGAGTCTGTACAGTCAAAAACGCGTTTTCGCACTATTCTGGGGTCAAAAGCACGATTTGAGCCATCTGTACCGACAAAAACGCGTTCTCGCACTATTCTGAGGTCAAAAGCACGATTTGAGTCTGTACCGTCAAAAACGCGTTTTCGAACTATTCTGAGGTCAAAAGCACGATTTGAGCCATCTGTACCGACAAAAACGCGTTCTCGCACTATTCTGAGGTCAAAAGCACGATTTGAGTCTGTACCGTCAAAAACGCGTTTTCGCACTATTCTGAGGTCAAAAGTTCGATTTGGGTCTGTACCGTCAAAAACGCGTTTTCGCACTATTCTGAGGTCAAAAGTTCGATTTGGGTCTGTACCGTCAAAAACGCGTTTTCGCACTATTCTGAGGTCAAAAGCACGATTTGAGCCATCTGTACCGTCAAAAACGCGTTCTCGCACTATTCTGGGGTCAAAAGCACGATTTGAGCCATCTGTACCGACAAAAACGCGTTCTCGCACTATTCTGAGGTCAAAAGCACGATTTGAGTCTGTACCGTCAAAAACGCGTTTTCGAACTATTCTGAGGTCAAAAGCACGATTTGAGCCATCTGTACCGACAAAAACGCGTTCTCGCACTATTCTGAGGTCAAAAGCACGATTTGAGTCTGTAAAGTCAAAAACGCGTTTTCGCACTATTCTGAGGTCAAAAGTTCGATTTGGGTCTGTACCGTCAAAAACGCGTTTTCGCACTATTCTGAGGTCAAAAGTTCGATTTGGGTCTGTACCGTCAAAAACGCGTTTTCGCACTATTCTGAGGTCAAAAGCACGATTTGAGCCATCTGTACCGTCAAAAACGCGTTTTCGAACTATTCTGAGGTCAAAAGCACGATTTGAGTCTGTACCGTCAAAATCGCGTTTTCGCACTATTCTGAGGTCAAAAGCACGATTTGAGCCATCTGTACCGTCAAAAACGCGTTCTCGCACTATTCTGGGGTCAAAAGCACGATTTGAGCCATCTGTACCGACAAAAACGCGTTCTCGCACTATTCTGAGGTCAAAAGCACGATTTGAGTCTGTACAGTCAAAAACGCGTTTTCGCACTATTCTGGGGTCAAAAGCACGATTTGAGCCATCTGTACCGACAAAAACGCGTTCTCGCACTATTCTGAGGTCAAAAGCACGATTTGAGTCTGTACCGTCAAAAACGCGTTTTCGAACTATTCTGAGGTCAAAAGCACGATTTGAGCCATCTGTACCGACAAAAACGCGTTCTCGCACTATTCTGAGGTCAAAAGCACGATTTGAGTCTGTACCGTCAAAAACGCGTTTTCGCACTATTCTGAGGTCAAAAGTTCGATTTGGGTCTGTACCGTCAAAAACGCGTTTTCGCACTATTCTGAGGTCAAAAGTTCGATTTGGGTCTGTACCGTCAAAAACGCGTTTTCGCACTATTCTGAGGTCAAAAGTTCGATTTGGGTCTGTACCGTCAAAAACGCGTTTTCGCACTATTCTGAGGTCAAAAGCACGATTTGAGCTATCTGTACCGTCAAAAACGCGTTTTCGCACTATTCTGAGGTCAAAAGCACGATTTGAGCCTGTACCGTCAAAATCGCGTTTTCGCACTATTCTGAGGTCAAAAGCACGATTTGAGCCATCTGTACCGTCAAAAACGCGTTCTCGCACTATTCTGGGGTCAAAAGCACGATTTGAGCCATCTGTACCGACAAAAACGCGTTCTCGCACTATTCTGAGGTCAAAAGCACGATTTGAGTCTGTACCGTCAAAAACGCGTTTTCGCACTATTCTGAGGTCAAAAGCACGATTTGAGTCTGTACCGTCAAAAACGCGCTTTCGCACTATTCTGAGGTCAAAAGTTCGATTTGGGTCTGTACCGTTAAAAACGCGTTTTCGCATTATTCTGAGGTCAAAAGCACGATTTGAGTCTGTACCGTCAAAATCGCGTTTTCGCACTATTCTGAGGTCAAAAGCACGATTTGAGCCATCTGTACCGTTAAAAACGCGTTCTCGCACTATTCTGGGGTCAAAAGCACGATTTGAGCCATCTGTACCGACAAAAACGCGTTCTCGCACTATTCTGAGGTCAAAAGCACGATTTGAGCTATCTGTACCGTCAAAAACGCGTTTTCGCACTATTCTGAGGTCAAAAGCACGATTTGAGTCTGTACCGTCAAAATCGCGTTTTCGCACTATTCTGAGGTCAAAAGCACGATTTGAGCCATCTGTAACGTCAAAAACGCGTTCTCGCACTATTCTGGGGTCAAAAGCACGATTTGAGCCATCTGTACCGACAAAAACGCGTTCTCGCACTATTCTGAGGTCAAAAGCACGATTTGAGTCTGTACCGTCAAAAACGCGTTTTCGCACTATTCTGAGGTCAAAAGCACGATTTGAGTCTGTACCGTCAAAAACGCGTTTTCGCACTATTCTGAGGTCAAAAGCACGATTTGAGCCATCTGTACCGTCAAAAACGCGTTCTCGCACTATTCTGAGGTCAAAAGCACGATTTGAGTCTGTACCGTCAAAATCGCGTTTCGCACTATTCTGAGGTCAAAAGCACGATTTGAG
>CAWUQC010000006.1:125000-132500 GCA_963924575.1 Pycnomerus fuliginosus | reverse complement strand
GATCAGTTATGCGTCATTCCAGAAAATCGCCTTGACTCAAAATGGCGATTATGTCATCTATTTTCCCCCTCGAAGTAATAAAATTTTTATACAAAACATTTTTTTCTAAAATGCTTCCTTTCCCATTGCCAGTCTTGCCAGTCTCAAGATAAAATGACCACCTGGTATAATATTCGTAGGAAATTATTTCAATTCTAGAAATATTTAATCCGAAGTAATTGCAGTGAATATCACTACATAAAAAATAAAGCAGGAAAGCTTCCTCGGACTGCATCAATGTTTGCTTGGGAGGCGATAGGCAAACATACATTTCCTGTGGTGGTTATTTCATTTCACAAAATTAAATTTATCTGACCTTTCCTTGCCGTAAGTTTTATTTTTGCGTTTGTCAAATAAGGGTAAAAAAGTAATGCATTACAATTACTCATTACCAGCTAAAGTAATTTCATTACAGTAATGCATTCCCTGTAATGCTTTACTTCCGACCAGAGTCCCAATATTATTTGTTCTTGATCATTTTTATGTTTTTAAATGTTGGTAATTTGTCTATGCGGTGTTATTCTTCGTTCAATTTTAAAGCTTTTTTGGCTGTTAAATTTTTTTGAAAATGCTCACAATTTACCAGCAAAATTGTAAAAACCGATAACATGCTTCAAGGAATCACCATAAAACCAATGGTAAAATTTCATTTAAAAAAAGTGAAATTACCACCCAAGTCTTTCCTCAGTTATGAACATGAATTCAGGACACCGTTCTCGAAAAACGGCTCCCTTGAGGCTCGACTTGAGGGTCGAACGTGCATACCGAGTTTCAGGAAGATACCTCCACTAATTCTCCAATTAATACAATTAATAATTTTTCAGTTTTTGATCCCCAACTCCCACCCCCTGGTCCGATAAGGCCCTGAAGCAATCCCCACCTTAATTTTCGGGAAAAATAGCTGTAAAGTGTAAACCCAGTTTCACCTCTATATTTCAATCCGTTCTCAAATTATGCGACTGATACATTGAAGAGCGATAGATACGACGAGCGAGCAAGCGAATAAGCTAGAACAAGAGTGCCTTGCATTTTTTTCCGGGACTAAAAATAGTTTTTCCTATTTTGGCTGATTGTGAACAATTAATAAATTTTAAAAAAGCAAAAACAAATAAAAGGAAATGTAATTGGGCAGGTAAATTTATATTAAAAAATTTAGGTTGACGTGTACTTGCGGTTTTGAAAAATATTGCTTGTTGACAAACTTCTTCGATGTTTCTAAAAATTCAGGGTGGCCGTGACTTGACTTCTTGTCAAGTATGATACATGTTCTCTACTTTAAAAAAATTCGTAGATTCCGAATCCCTTGAGAAAAAATTGATTGCATTGAAACATACGATTGTTAGGGTCAATTCCGATTTAACCGGAAGTCCAGGAAAATTTTTAAAAACAGTTTTGAATTTTCCATATTAAATTGTGCCGGGACACCAAGTCTCAAAGTAAAATCTTAAAAAATAACGGAGACAACTGACCGTCCCGGGACTTGTACTAACGCTGTATAATTAAAAATATTCATAGAATTTTTTTAAATTTTTCTATTTTTCGTTATTTTATTTGGAAACAAGCATTACGACGTTGTACTGTTGAAATAGTCAGTCAATGAGTAATAATCGTCGATATTTAAAAAAAATTAAATGCCGTGTGTCTCATTTTAACTGGAACCACACAAATATTTCGGTTAATTTTAACCTAATCAATGCGTTCTTTTTTTCTGCATGTAGAGCTCCAAAATCTGCACCTGGGTAATACTCAACTTTGTTTATAGATCGAAATCCCAGCCTACTGCGTTTTAATAAAGATGCCAAAAATAACGAAATCGTATGAGGCATTTCTTTATCGAAAAATTTTATAAAGAAAAGTTCCTCAGGATCGTTCCAAATGGCTAAATTCCAATATTCAGAAAAAATATAAATGTCGAATTTGTTGAGGAAGAATCATAAAATAAAGAAAACGTCAATATTTTTGCAACATAACGGGTGATGTGAATTAAAAAAACAATGGAAGCGCATATGTTTGCTGTTCGTGGCACATTGCAACAGATTAGTTGGGGTGTAACTTGAAATTGCTAAGAAGAACGAAAATCTTACACTATCTTAATAATTTCAACTTTTTTTGCGAATCGTAAGCTTTATCCATCCATAGCCGATAGCAAATGTCAAATCAATTCATTTCAATTGTTTTTTTTTATTTCACAGCACCCAATATGTTACAAAAATATTGAATTTTTCGTTATTTTGTGATTCTTCAAGATATTCAACATTTTCATTTTTTCCTTAAATTTCTGATTTAGCCATTTGGAGCCATCCTGAGCAAATTCTCCTTATAAGATTTGTTGATAAAAAAATTCCGAATACGATTTAGTCATTTGTGGCCTCTTTATTAAATCGCAGTAGGCTGGGATTTCGGTCTGTAAAAAATAATAATTATCACGCAGGTGCAGATTTTGGAGCTCTACATGCAGAAAACAAGAACGCATCGATTCGGTTAAAATTAACCGAAATATTTGGGTGTTTTTTCATTTAAAATGAGACACACTGTATATTGTGTAAATATAATAAAGTAAATTATCTTCAAATATATGAAATTCCACAATTTACAATGCGTTCTAAACAAATTGTGTACTGGGAACCCAAGCGTTACACTTCTGGCCCGCGAGAGTCGCACGAGCTCTACACTTCTGGTCCGCGACGCGAGATCTCAGGCCGACCAGCCACGTTCGACCACGGAGCGTAGCAGCGGAGCGGTCGCTGCTCTGCAAGTATACCGCTCGGCCAGTCCACATAGTGGAACGTGTCTGGGTCGCGCGCGCTTATATGAGAGGAGCGTGTTCGAGCGGAGTCTAAATTATACACAAGTCGGATTAGCCTGCACGTTCTTAGCTCCTCCAAAATAGTCGTGTAGAATGTGTAGAAGAGAAGCCCCTTCGTAAATGTGTTCGTTTTGTGACATAAATCAGACAGAGGCTTTCTTTAATTTTTGAGCGCTTGCAACCGTTACATTCCGTCGTGTTGCAGATGTTGCTTATAAAATGCAAGTAGTCGCGTACATCAGACTGCGGACTTTGTTGAAATATTTATTATCAAAGTCCCGTCGTGTTGTGAATGCGATATATTTTGCGTTAAAAATCGCGTGCATCAGACTGAGGACTTGCTTATAAATTTTATAATGTCCCGTCGAGTTACGAATGCGATAAATAAGTGGCAAGCATCAGACAGTGAATTTTCAACGTGTTGAAGAAGACGCTCAAAATTTGGCAAGTCCGTCGTGTTTTTAGTGATATTACTGCACATACGTCGTTGTTGGCTTTGATTCTTTGTTCTTCGGGGCACGCAGTCTGCATCGACATCCACAGCGAGACCGCGGATTTAGCGAGCGTATATTCGTTAGCGGTCCTTATGCGGTCAAACGAAATGCGTGAGTCCTCTGGGATTATCGCAACAAAATTTGCAACAGCTCTCTTCTGTCCGAGTGAGATTTATAAGAAACGATTCTATCGAATACCGTGTCGCTTTCAAACTAGCGAAGGGTCGAGAGAATGTTTGAAGTTTTCGTCCGACTTTAAACAGTCGGTAACAATAATTCTTTTGGTGTGGCGGCTCTGAGGCCCATTCACAGTACTTGAAGGTTATGATGAAAGTCTTCTCTACAAGATGTGTGTTATCAGCCGACGGTCGCTCACCACTGTATTATTACAAAGTCAAAGACATCGAGCGTGGCGTGATGCTCCTCTATGGATGCATTCCGCAAGCACGCGAACACGTCTGCTTTCAAGTTCGCATTTCGGTTTGTGAAGTACATTCCATGCATGTCGAAATAGTCCATCGGTGTTAAGTTATCGAGTAGGACTATCGGATAATGTGGTCATAACGTCTATTCCGATTTGGCGAATGGAGAGCGTGCATGTTCAAATGGAATACATCTATAGCTTCTGTAAAGTTGCAGTGGATGTTCCAAGAACGCGCAGCTCCCTGGTTGATCCTGCCAGTAGTCATATGCTTGTCTCAAAGATTAAGCCATGCATGTCTCAGTACAAGCCAAATTAAGGTGAAACCGCGAAAGGCTCATTAAATCAGTTATGGTTCCTTAGATCGTACCCACATTTACTTGGATAACTGTGGTAATTCTAGAGCTAATACATGCAAACAGAGCTCCGACCGGAGACGGAAGGAGCGCTTTTATTAGATCAAAACCAATCGGTGGCGGTCTCCGTCATCGTACAACTTGGTGACTCTGAATAACTTTACGCTGATCGCACGGTCTCGAACCGGCGACGCATCTTTCAAATGTCTGCCTTATCAACTGTCGATGGTAGGTTCTGCGCCTACCATGGTTGTAACGGGTAACGGGGAATCAGGGTTCGATTCCGGAGAGGGAGCCTGAGAAACGGCTACCACATCCAAGGAAGGCAGCAGGCGCGCAAATTACCCACTCCCGGCACGGGGAGGTAGTGACGAAAAATAACGATACGGGACTCATCCGAGGCCCCGTAATCGGAATGAGTACACTCTAAACCCTTTAACGAGGATCAATTGGAGGGCAAGTCTGGTGCCAGCAGCCGCGGTAATTCCAGCTCCAATAGCGTATATTAAAGTTGTTGCGGTTAAAAAGCTCGTAGTCGAATCTGTGTCTCGCGCCGCCGGTTCATCGTTCGCGGTGTTAACTGGCGTGCCGCGGGACGTCCTGCCGGTGGGCTTAGCTCGCGAGGGCGGCCCAAATCAATCCCCCCGCGGTGCTCTTCATTGAGTGTCGAGGTGGGCCGGCACGTTTACTTTGAACAAATTAGAGTGCTTAAAGCAGGCTAAAATTTCGCCTGAATACTGTGTGCATGGAATAATGGAATAGGACCTCGGTTCTATTTTGTTGGTTTTCGGAACCCCGAGGTAATGATTAATAGGAACGGATGGGGGCATTCGTATTGCGACGTTAGAGGTGAAATTCTTGGATCGTCGCAAGACGAACATAAGCGAAAGCATTTGCCAAAAACGTTTTCATTGATCAAGAACGAAAGTTAGAGGTTCGAAGGCGATCAGATACCGCCCTAGTTCTAACCATAAACGATGCCAGCTAGCGATCCGCCGACGTTCCTCCGATGACTCGGCGGGCAGCTTCCGGGAAACCAAAGCTTTTGGGTTCCGGGGGAAGTATGGTTGCAAAGCTGAAACTTAAAGGAATTGACGGAAGGGCACCACCAGGAGTGGAGCCTGCGGCTTAATTTGACTCAACACGGGAAACCTCACCAGGCCCGGACACCGGAAGGATTGACAGATTGAGAGCTCTTTCTTGATTCGGTGGGTGGTGGTGCATGGCCGTTCTTAGTTGGTGGAGCGATTTGTCTGGTTAATTCCGATAACGAACGAGACTCTAGCCTGCTAAATAGGCGTATTTCGACATCCCAAAGGCCCGCCGGTCGCGGGTTCGCTCGTTGACCGTGCGCGGTTTTTACTGTCGGCGTACAAACAATTCTTCTTAGAGGGACAGGCGGCACTTAGCCGCACGAGATTGAGCAATAACAGGTCTGTGATGCCCTTAGATGTTCTGGGCCGCACGCGCGCTACACTGAAGGAATCAGCGTGTCCTCCCTGGCCGAGCGGCCCGGGTAACCCGCTGAACCTCCTTCGTGCTAGGGATTGGGGCTTGCAATTGTTCCCCATGAACGAGGAATTCCCAGTAAGCGCGAGTCATAAGCTCGCGTTGATTACGTCCCTGCCCTTTGTACACACCGCCCGTCGCTACTACCGATTGAATGATTTAGTGAGGTCTTCGGACTGGTACGCGGTGGCGTTTCGGCGTCGCCGATGTTGCTGGGAAGATGACCAAACTTGATCATTTAGAGGAAGTAAAAGTCGTAACAAGGTTTCCGTAGGTGAACCTGCGGAAGGATCATTAACGTGTCTCGCACACACATAATACACGAAACGATCGTTTGCGGTCGATGCGTGGCATGTGTTGTTGATGCTGCACACGCTTCATTAATGAATATGCTCTCGTACAGAGACGACGGTCACGTTTTTAGCGCGACTGTCGCCCCACGGAAACGTCTAAATGGCGCTTCCAAAGGCTGTCGAAAGCTAAATTTGAACTATGGCAATCTATGGTGCAGTCAAGGCAGCATCGCAAAGTTGTCACGCGGCGCTGGCTCGATCGTTGCGTTACCTCGTGGAAGTTCTTTCGTGTACTCGATGGAGTGCTTCCTGTAGGTTACGATGATTCGAGTAAACAGTTTTCGGGTACCTGAGTCGGCGAGTGATGTCGCAATCCGCTCATCCCATCACATGGGATCGAGGGCGGTAGCGATCGCTCCCGCTGAAGGAAAGCGAAACCGTTCTCGATAGAGTGACTCTTTTCGTCGGCAATGTTCGTCGTTAAGAGCGCATCGGTGCGGTGTCCTTTCCGTGGGTTTTAAATGACTTTCGCCCGGCCGTCGTGATAGCGATGCAGCTCTCACTAAAAGATTCAGGACGCTCGTCGACGCATTGGTCGGACGCTCCGAGGAACACCTCACATCCTGCTTGGTATCGTTGATGGTGTGTCGGTAGTGTCTCGTCGTGAATGCGGCAGACGTTCTAAACGTTGCACGGGGACTGGCGTGCTTTCCCGTAAAGGAAAGCGCCCGTTCAACTCCGTGCATACAGTTATAACATTATGAAAATCAAAACCTTTATATATTTCTGGTCATGTCTCTTTGTTGTTCGCAACTGGGAGAGTAGTCGAGAAAACTTAAAAGATTACCCTGAACGGTGGATCACTTGGCTCGTGGGTCGATGAAGAACGCAGCTAATTGCGCGTCAACTTGTGAACTGCAGGACACATGAACATCGACATTTCGAACGCACATTGCGGTCCTCGGATACTGTTCCCGGACCACTCCTGGCTGAGGGTCGTGTCTATATTAAAGACTGCTCGGTCTTCGGTTCCAACAAATCGGAGATGTCGGAGCGTGGTGGATGTACGCGCGAAGCGATCGGGTGCTGGCCGCGGATGTAATGTCTGTTGCGAGTCCGTGACGTGCTGATTGCGCGGCATCTGGAAACGCGAAAGCGGCCGATTAATCAAATCGGCGGTCTAGCGACGTAGCACGTCCATTAAAGGACGGCCACTCTTTCTATGTGGAAAGCGATCGTCGTGTCCGAGACGTGTTTGACATACGTTGCCTCGCGACGACGTCTGTTCGCCCCACTTGAAAGTAGGAGGCCCGGGGTGCGTGCCATTAACGTCTGCTATAAAAGGACCTTAATTTTTTGACACATGCGACCTCAGAGCAGGTGAGACTACCCGCTGAATTTAAGCATATTATTAAGCGGAGGAAAAGAAACTAACTAGGATTCCCTTAGTAGCGGCGAGCGAACAGGGAAAAGCCCAGCACCGAATCCCGCGGCCGATAACGGACGCCGGGAAATGTGGTGTTTGGGAGGATCCGTCATCCTGAGATCTTGCGGTGCGTCCAAGTCCTTCTTGAACGGGGCC
>CAWUQC010000006.1:112500-120000 GCA_963924575.1 Pycnomerus fuliginosus | reverse complement strand
ATAGATTTTTTTGACGTGAGGAACATTTCATTAGGTATTACAAATTTATAACAGAGTACATAAAACTTCACTTTCATGTATTTGACTTTCAGTTCGAATAAACGACTAAAACATTCGAAATTTTAAGTGAATACTCGAACTTGTACATAAATTAATAATTTATTTAATCGAAACTCATGTACAGGTTATCTAGAGTAAGAATATTTACTGGCAAAATTAATTATCTACTACATTTATAATTATAAACACAATGTACCTAATATAATTTACAATTATTTCTTCAGATTAACAATGGAGTGCGAGATCGTCAATTTCACTAAAAACTCCGTAGTTTTTGCTAGTCCCTCGATGATCAGGGAATATTAATGTGATGGTCGACGAACCTGGGAAAAAAGAAGAATAAAATCAATCAATTTATTAAAACAATAAAAAATATTGGCAGTCTCGGAGACGGTAAAATCTTCTAGTTTTATACAGAATTTAAACATGTTGCATTAGCTATAAATTAATATTTTTCACCACTAAAATGAAATTTTTTGAAAATTAAAATGTCGTTAAGGTTTTTGATCTAACAATGCAACAGCTATCGACCTCAATAACAATAATATGCCCTTTCCAGTTCAATAGTGTTTCAGAAAAAATAAATGAAATATACAGGGTGAGTCTGAGCGACACCACATCGTTCATACCACATAATCTACTGTTAAAATCATGAGGTTTGGTTCAAAAATATTTAGGTAAATTGTTATTCCTCTTGAGGTTATAAGCCGCCAAAATTCTTCATTTTTAATCGTTTTTATTTAATATCTTCCGAATGGTGTATCGCAGGATTCTGAAATTTTGTACAGTATTGTTGCAGACCAAGAGGCAACTCCTCATGGTACTTCAGACATTATCCAAAAAAGCATTACTTTTTAAAAGTAATTCATTACCATTACACATAACTCCGTCAAAATTGAAATGCATTACAATTACTTATTACTTTTTTAAAAAAGTAATGCATTACCATTACAATTACTCAATAAATGTAATGCATTACTTGAAACATTACTTTTAATGTGACATTTCGTAAATTTTTAATTGTCAGTAACAGATTTGGAGATCAGTTATGCGTCATTCCAGAAAATCGCCTTGACTCAAAATGGCGATTATGTCATCTATTTTCCCCCTCGAAGTAATAAAATTTTTATACAAAACATTTTTTTCTAAAATGCTTCCTTTCCCATTGCCAGTCTTGCCAGTCTCAAGATAAAATGACCACCTGGTATAATATTCGTAGGAAATTATTTCAATTCTAGAAATATTTAATCCGAAGTAATTGCAGTGAATATCACTACATAAAAAATAAAGCAGGAAAGCTTCCTCGGACTGCATCAATGTTTGCTTGGGAGGCGATAGGCAAACATACATTTCCTGTGGTGGTTATTTCATTTCACAAAATTAAATTTATCTGACCTTTCCTTGCCGTAAGTTTTATTTTTGCGTTTGTCAAATAAGGGTAAAAAAGTAATGCATTACAATTACTCATTACCAGCTAAAGTAATTTCATTACAGTAATGCATTCCCTGTAATGCTTTACTTCCGACCAGAGTCCCAATATTATTTGTTCTTGATCATTTTTATGTTTTTAAATGTTGGTAATTTGTCTATGCGGTGTTATTCTTCGTTCAATTTTAAAGCTTTTTTGGCTGTTAAATTTTTTTGAAAATGCTCACAATTTACCAGCAAAATTGTAAAAACCGATAACATGCTTCAAGGAATCACCATAAAACCAATGGTAAAATTTCATTTAAAAAAAGTGAAATTACCACCCAAGTCTTTCCTCAGTTATGAACATGAATTCAGGACACCGTTCTCGAAAAACGGCTCCCTTGAGGCTCGACTTGAGGGTCGAACGTGCATACCGAGTTTCAGGAAGATACCTCCACTAATTCTCCAATTAATACAATTAATAATTTTTCAGTTTTTGATCCCCAACTCCCACCCCCTGGTCCGATAAGGCCCTGAAGCAATCCCCACCTTAATTTTCGGGAAAAATAGCTGTAAAGTGTAAACCCAGTTTCACCTCTATATTTCAATCCGTTCTCAAATTATGCGACTGATACATTGAAGAGCGATAGATACGACGAGCGAGCAAGCGAATAAGCTAGAACAAGAGTGCCTTGCATTTTTTTCCGGGACTAAAAATAGTTTTTCCTATTTTGGCTGATTGTGAACAATTAATAAATTTTAAAAAAGCAAAAACAAATAAAAGGAAATGTAATTGGGCAGGTAAATTTATATTAAAAAATTTAGGTTGACGTGTACTTGCGGTTTTGAAAAATATTGCTTGTTGACAAACTTCTTCGATGTTTCTAAAAATTCAGGGTGGCCGTGACTTGACTTCTTGTCAAGTATGATACATGTTCTCTACTTTAAAAAAATTCGTAGATTCCGAATCCCTTGAGAAAAAATTGATTGCATTGAAACATACGATTGTTAGGGTCAATTCCGATTTAACCGGAAGTCCAGGAAAATTTTTAAAAACAGTTTTGAATTTTCCATATTAAATTGTGCCGGGACACCAAGTCTCAAAGTAAAATCTTAAAAAATAACGGAGACAACTGACCGTCCCGGGACTTGTACTAACGCTGTATAATTAAAAATATTCATAGAATTTTTTTAAATTTTTCTATTTTTCGTTATTTTATTTGGAAACAAGCATTACGACGTTGTACTGTTGAAATAGTCAGTCAATGAGTAATAATCGTCGATATTTAAAAAAAATTAAATGCCGTGTGTCTCATTTTAACTGGAACCACACAAATATTTCGGTTAATTTTAACCTAATCAATGCGTTCTTTTTTTCTGCATGTAGAGCTCCAAAATCTGCACCTGGGTAATACTCAACTTTGTTTATAGATCGAAATCCCAGCCTACTGCGTTTTAATAAAGATGCCAAAAATAACGAAATCGTATGAGGCATTTCTTTATCGAAAAATTTTATAAAGAAAAGTTCCTCAGGATCGTTCCAAATGGCTAAATTCCAATATTCAGAAAAAATATAAATGTCGAATTTGTTGAGGAAGAATCATAAAATAAAGAAAACGTCAATATTTTTGCAACATAACGGGTGATGTGAATTAAAAAAACAATGGAAGCGCATATGTTTGCTGTTCGTGGCACATTGCAACAGATTAGTTGGGGTGTAACTTGAAATTGCTAAGAAGAACGAAAATCTTACACTATCTTAATAATTTCAACTTTTTTTGCGAATCGTAAGCTTTATCCATCCATAGCCGATAGCAAATGTCAAATCAATTCATTTCAATTGTTTTTTTTTATTTCACAGCACCCAATATGTTACAAAAATATTGAATTTTTCGTTATTTTGTGATTCTTCAAGATATTCAACATTTTCATTTTTTCCTTAAATTTCTGATTTAGCCATTTGGAGCCATCCTGAGCAAATTCTCCTTATAAGATTTGTTGATAAAAAAATTCCGAATACGATTTAGTCATTTGTGGCCTCTTTATTAAATCGCAGTAGGCTGGGATTTCGGTCTGTAAAAAATAATAATTATCACGCAGGTGCAGATTTTGGAGCTCTACATGCAGAAAACAAGAACGCATCGATTCGGTTAAAATTAACCGAAATATTTGGGTGTTTTTTCATTTAAAATGAGACACACTGTATATTGTGTAAATATAATAAAGTAAATTATCTTCAAATATATGAAATTCCACAATTTACAATGCGTTCTAAACAAATTGTGTACTGGGAACCCAAGCGTTACACTTCTGGCCCGCGAGAGTCGCACGAGCTCTACACTTCTGGTCCGCGACGCGAGATCTCAGGCCGACCAGCCACGTTCGACCACGGAGCGTAGCAGCGGAGCGGTCGCTGCTCTGCAAGTATACCGCTCGGCCAGTCCACATAGTGGAACGTGTCTGGGTCGCGCGCGCTTATATGAGAGGAGCGTGTTCGAGCGGAGTCTAAATTATACACAAGTCGGATTAGCCTGCACGTTCTTAGCTCCTCCAAAATAGTCGTGTAGAATGTGTAGAAGAGAAGCCCCTTCGTAAATGTGTTCGTTTTGTGACATAAATCAGACAGAGGCTTTCTTTAATTTTTGAGCGCTTGCAACCGTTACATTCCGTCGTGTTGCAGATGTTGCTTATAAAATGCAAGTAGTCGCGTACATCAGACTGCGGACTTTGTTGAAATATTTATTATCAAAGTCCCGTCGTGTTGTGAATGCGATATATTTTGCGTTAAAAATCGCGTGCATCAGACTGAGGACTTGCTTATAAATTTTATAATGTCCCGTCGAGTTACGAATGCGATAAATAAGTGGCAAGCATCAGACAGTGAATTTTCAACGTGTTGAAGAAGACGCTCAAAATTTGGCAAGTCCGTCGTGTTTTTAGTGATATTACTGCACATACGTCGTTGTTGGCTTTGATTCTTTGTTCTTCGGGGCACGCAGTCTGCATCGACATCCACAGCGAGACCGCGGATTTAGCGAGCGTATATTCGTTAGCGGTCCTTATGCGGTCAAACGAAATGCGTGAGTCCTCTGGGATTATCGCAACAAAATTTGCAACAGCTCTCTTCTGTCCGAGTGAGATTTATAAGAAACGATTCTATCGAATACCGTGTCGCTTTCAAACTAGCGAAGGGTCGAGAGAATGTTTGAAGTTTTCGTCCGACTTTAAACAGTCGGTAACAATAATTCTTTTGGTGTGGCGGCTCTGAGGCCCATTCACAGTACTTGAAGGTTATGATGAAAGTCTTCTCTACAAGATGTGTGTTATCAGCCGACGGTCGCTCACCACTGTATTATTACAAAGTCAAAGACATCGAGCGTGGCGTGATGCTCCTCTATGGATGCATTCCGCAAGCACGCGAACACGTCTGCTTTCAAGTTCGCATTTCGGTTTGTGAAGTACATTCCATGCATGTCGAAATAGTCCATCGGTGTTAAGTTATCGAGTAGGACTATCGGATAATGTGGTCATAACGTCTATTCCGATTTGGCGAATGGAGAGCGTGCATGTTCAAATGGAATACATCTATAGCTTCTGTAAAGTTGCAGTGGATGTTCCAAGAACGCGCAGCTCCCTGGTTGATCCTGCCAGTAGTCATATGCTTGTCTCAAAGATTAAGCCATGCATGTCTCAGTACAAGCCAAATTAAGGTGAAACCGCGAAAGGCTCATTAAATCAGTTATGGTTCCTTAGATCGTACCCACATTTACTTGGATAACTGTGGTAATTCTAGAGCTAATACATGCAAACAGAGCTCCGACCGGAGACGGAAGGAGCGCTTTTATTAGATCAAAACCAATCGGTGGCGGTCTCCGTCATCGTACAACTTGGTGACTCTGAATAACTTTACGCTGATCGCACGGTCTCGAACCGGCGACGCATCTTTCAAATGTCTGCCTTATCAACTGTCGATGGTAGGTTCTGCGCCTACCATGGTTGTAACGGGTAACGGGGAATCAGGGTTCGATTCCGGAGAGGGAGCCTGAGAAACGGCTACCACATCCAAGGAAGGCAGCAGGCGCGCAAATTACCCACTCCCGGCACGGGGAGGTAGTGACGAAAAATAACGATACGGGACTCATCCGAGGCCCCGTAATCGGAATGAGTACACTCTAAACCCTTTAACGAGGATCAATTGGAGGGCAAGTCTGGTGCCAGCAGCCGCGGTAATTCCAGCTCCAATAGCGTATATTAAAGTTGTTGCGGTTAAAAAGCTCGTAGTCGAATCTGTGTCTCGCGCCGCCGGTTCATCGTTCGCGGTGTTAACTGGCGTGCCGCGGGACGTCCTGCCGGTGGGCTTAGCTCGCGAGGGCGGCCCAAATCAATCCCCCCGCGGTGCTCTTCATTGAGTGTCGAGGTGGGCCGGCACGTTTACTTTGAACAAATTAGAGTGCTTAAAGCAGGCTAAAATTTCGCCTGAATACTGTGTGCATGGAATAATGGAATAGGACCTCGGTTCTATTTTGTTGGTTTTCGGAACCCCGAGGTAATGATTAATAGGAACGGATGGGGGCATTCGTATTGCGACGTTAGAGGTGAAATTCTTGGATCGTCGCAAGACGAACATAAGCGAAAGCATTTGCCAAAAACGTTTTCATTGATCAAGAACGAAAGTTAGAGGTTCGAAGGCGATCAGATACCGCCCTAGTTCTAACCATAAACGATGCCAGCTAGCGATCCGCCGACGTTCCTCCGATGACTCGGCGGGCAGCTTCCGGGAAACCAAAGCTTTTGGGTTCCGGGGGAAGTATGGTTGCAAAGCTGAAACTTAAAGGAATTGACGGAAGGGCACCACCAGGAGTGGAGCCTGCGGCTTAATTTGACTCAACACGGGAAACCTCACCAGGCCCGGACACCGGAAGGATTGACAGATTGAGAGCTCTTTCTTGATTCGGTGGGTGGTGGTGCATGGCCGTTCTTAGTTGGTGGAGCGATTTGTCTGGTTAATTCCGATAACGAACGAGACTCTAGCCTGCTAAATAGGCGTATTTCGACATCCCAAAGGCCCGCCGGTCGCGGGTTCGCTCGTTGACCGTGCGCGGTTTTTACTGTCGGCGTACAAACAATTCTTCTTAGAGGGACAGGCGGCACTTAGCCGCACGAGATTGAGCAATAACAGGTCTGTGATGCCCTTAGATGTTCTGGGCCGCACGCGCGCTACACTGAAGGAATCAGCGTGTCCTCCCTGGCCGAGCGGCCCGGGTAACCCGCTGAACCTCCTTCGTGCTAGGGATTGGGGCTTGCAATTGTTCCCCATGAACGAGGAATTCCCAGTAAGCGCGAGTCATAAGCTCGCGTTGATTACGTCCCTGCCCTTTGTACACACCGCCCGTCGCTACTACCGATTGAATGATTTAGTGAGGTCTTCGGACTGGTACGCGGTGGCGTTTCGGCGTCGCCGATGTTGCTGGGAAGATGACCAAACTTGATCATTTAGAGGAAGTAAAAGTCGTAACAAGGTTTCCGTAGGTGAACCTGCGGAAGGATCATTAACGTGTCTCGCACACACATAATACACGAAACGATCGTTTGCGGTCGATGCGTGGCATGTGTTGTTGATGCTGCACACGCTTCATTAATGAATATGCTCTCGTACAGAGACGACGGTCACGTTTTTAGCGCGACTGTCGCCCCACGGAAACGTCTAAATGGCGCTTCCAAAGGCTGTCGAAAGCTAAATTTGAACTATGGCAATCTATGGTGCAGTCAAGGCAGCATCGCAAAGTTGTCACGCGGCGCTGGCTCGATCGTTGCGTTACCTCGTGGAAGTTCTTTCGTGTACTCGATGGAGTGCTTCCTGTAGGTTACGATGATTCGAGTAAACAGTTTTCGGGTACCTGAGTCGGCGAGTGATGTCGCAATCCGCTCATCCCATCACATGGGATCGAGGGCGGTAGCGATCGCTCCCGCTGAAGGAAAGCGAAACCGTTCTCGATAGAGTGACTCTTTTCGTCGGCAATGTTCGTCGTT
>CAWUQC010000006.1:105000-107500 GCA_963924575.1 Pycnomerus fuliginosus | reverse complement strand
TTCGTTGCTTGCAGCAGGAAGGGTATATGTTGGGTTCCAATCATACCGGTTGGCTGAAGTGGATGGTGTTCTCAGATGTCTTCGATGCTATGGTTTGGGGCACATGATGAATGAGTGTAAAGAGGAGAAGTTGTGTAGGAAGTGTGGTGAGGCAGGGCACATAAAGAAGGATTGCGTGAAACCGGAGAAATGCATGGTGTGTGAAAGGAGGCGACTGCCGAGTGGCCACTCAGTGGATGATCGTCGTTGTCCGGAGTACGTGAGGTTTGCACAGAGGATGAGGGCTAGGCTTAGGGATGACTAGCCTCTTCAAGGTGATGCAAGTTAATTGTGGGCGGGGGTACCAGGCGATGGTTGATCTATGTGTGACTGTAAGAGATGAATGTGTAGACCTCGTTCTTGTCCAGGAGCCGTATTTGTTGAATGGAGTTGTCAGAGGAGTGCCTGGTGATATGAAAGTGATAAGTGTGGAAGGTGCGAAGGCGGCGATACTAGTTGGGAACCAAAGGCTTGAGATCATGGTTCTCGATGATCTCTGCAATGAATGTGGTGTGTGTGTGAGTGTGAGTGGTGGTGAAGCTGACGGTATCATGTATGTCTGTTCCATCTACTGTCAATTTGGTGGTCGGATGGAGCATCACATAGTGTACATGGAGAGAGTGATGGCGAGGGTGGGTGGGGAAGCTTTACTAATGGGAATGGATGCAAATGCGGTGGCGGGGTTGTGGTTCAGTAAGAGGGCGACAGTCAGGTGCGATCAGCAGGAGATAAGAGGAAGACTGCTTGAAGAGTTCATTATGAATGAAAAGATGATGGTCCTCAACGAGCCTTGTGAGGTATACACATTTAGTGGTGGGATGGGAGAAAGCGATATTGATGTGACGGTGGTAAATGAAGCTTGGGATGAGAGGTATGAATGTCGATGGCGAGTGTGTGAGGAATTGGGGCTGAGTGACCATAATTTGATCAGAATTGATGTGAAGCGGAAACACGGAGGGTATACCGCTGTGGGAGCAGGGCAGGAGGATAATCTATGGAGAACTAAAGGTGTTGACTGGAATTGGTATGTGAATGAGTTGGTGGCAGCTGCTGAAATGGTTGATATGGGAGATTACATGGTGATGAGTGTGAGCGAAAAAGTTGAAGTATTGAATGGTTGGATGAATGAGGCTGCCAGTGTGTGTCGAATGCATTTAGTGAGCGGAAGAAGAAGAGTTCGTTGGTGGAGTGATAGGTTGGGGGAATTGAGAGATAGAGTTAGGAGGGCGCGGAAGCAATACCAAAGAATGAGAAGGAGACCGACTGCTGATTGCAGAGTGGTTGAGGAATTGAGAAGGAAGTATAGGGCTGAGGCGATGGAGTACAAGAAAATGATTAAAATTGAAAAGGATAGGGATTGGAGAGATTTTGTGCAAGACAAGGGAAATGCTGACCCGTGGGGAGAAGTTTATAAGATATGCATGGGAAAAAGGAAAGGCGGGACATAGGAACGATTAAGGATGGTGTGAGGAAGTGTGACTCATGGCGTGATAGTGTAGAGGTTTTGTTGCGGGAGTGGTTTCCACATGAGGCCCTTAATGCGGTAGAACAGCGGGAGGATTTTGTGGTGGACACTCCACCTGAACTAGTTGAGGAAGAGGTTGGTAATGCCGTAGGCAGGTTGAAAAGTCGTAAGGCTGCAGGACTTGATGGTGTTAAAGGTGAAATGGTCCGGGCTCTGTGGGGCGCAGTGCCGGTGCATGTATACCTTTTGATGGAGGAGTGTGTGAAGGTGGGCTGCTTTCCCCCAGAGTGGAAGAAAGGGAAAGTTGTAATTTTGTTGAAATCGGCGGAAAGAGTTAGGAGTGATCCTCGGTCTTATAGGCCGATTTGTCTGCTCCCGGCAATGAGTAAGGTGCTTGAGAGGGTAATGGTAGACAGGCTAGAGGTGAGGATCCAGGAGTTTAGGAATGAAAGGCAGTATGGTTTTATTAAAGGACGGTCCACGGAGGATGCTTGGATGTTAGTCAAAAGAGTGATAGAAGAAGCGAGTGAGACGTATGTAATGGGGGTATTTGTGGATTTTAAGGGTGCATTTGACAATCTTCGGTGGGAAGCAGTGATAGACAAGCTTCAATCGGTTGGATGTGAAGAGATTCAGTTGTGGATGGACTATTTTCGGGATAGGAGTGTGTGCGTTGTTGGCAAAAGTGAGACTGTATGGAAGGATGTAGTAAGAGGATGCCCGCAGGGATCCATCTGCGGGCCGACCATTTGGAACATGATGATGGATGATTTGTTGAATGATTTGGAGATGGATGAATGTGAGGTTGTTGCTTTTGCTGATGACGTGCTTCTTCTTGTTAAGGGGAATAGTCGGAGGCGATTGGAGTTGGATGGGGAGAGATGGATGAGAATGGTTGAGGAATGGGGTCGTACAGTAGGTGTGGAGTTGTCTGAAAGTAAAACCAAATTACTGATGCTGAAGGGTAGCATTTCGAGGGAGCGTCCTCCACTTGTT
>CAWUQC010000006.1:95000-100000 GCA_963924575.1 Pycnomerus fuliginosus | reverse complement strand
CCGAAGTAATTGCAGTGAATATCACTACATAAAAAATAAAGCAGGAAAGCTTCCTCGGACTGCATCAATGTTTGCTTGGGAGGCGATAGGCAAACATACATTTCCTGTGGTGGTTATTTCATTTCACAAAATTAAATTTATCTGACCTTTCCTTGCCGTAAGTTTTATTTTTGCGTTTGTCAAATAAGGGTAAAAAAGTAATGCATTACAATTACTCATTACCAGCTAAAGTAATTTCATTACAGTAATGCATTCCCTGTAATGCTTTACTTCCGACCAGAGTCCCAATATTATTTGTTCTTGATCATTTTTATGTTTTTAAATGTTGGTAATTTGTCTATGCGGTGTTATTCTTCGTTCAATTTTAAAGCTTTTTTGGCTGTTAAATTTTTTTGAAAATGCTCACAATTTACCAGCAAAATTGTAAAAACCGATAACATGCTTCAAGGAATCACCATAAAACCAATGGTAAAATTTCATTTAAAAAAAGTGAAATTACCACCCAAGTCTTTCCTCAGTTATGAACATGAATTCAGGACACCGTTCTCGAAAAACGGCTCCCTTGAGGCTCGACTTGAGGGTCGAACGTGCATACCGAGTTTCAGGAAGATACCTCCACTAATTCTCCAATTAATACAATTAATAATTTTTCAGTTTTTGATCCCCAACTCCCACCCCCTGGTCCGATAAGGCCCTGAAGCAATCCCCACCTTAATTTTCGGGAAAAATAGCTGTAAAGTGTAAACCCAGTTTCACCTCTATATTTCAATCCGTTCTCAAATTATGCGACTGATACATTGAAGAGCGATAGATACGACGAGCGAGCAAGCGAATAAGCTAGAACAAGAGTGCCTTGCATTTTTTTCCGGGACTAAAAATAGTTTTTCCTATTTTGGCTGATTGTGAACAATTAATAAATTTTAAAAAAGCAAAAACAAATAAAAGGAAATGTAATTGGGCAGGTAAATTTATATTAAAAAATTTAGGTTGACGTGTACTTGCGGTTTTGAAAAATATTGCTTGTTGACAAACTTCTTCGATGTTTCTAAAAATTCAGGGTGGCCGTGACTTGACTTCTTGTCAAGTATGATACATGTTCTCTACTTTAAAAAAATTCGTAGATTCCGAATCCCTTGAGAAAAAATTGATTGCATTGAAACATACGATTGTTAGGGTCAATTCCGATTTAACCGGAAGTCCAGGAAAATTTTTAAAAACAGTTTTGAATTTTCCATATTAAATTGTGCCGGGACACCAAGTCTCAAAGTAAAATCTTAAAAAATAACGGAGACAACTGACCGTCCCGGGACTTGTACTAACGCTGTATAATTAAAAATATTCATAGAATTTTTTTAAATTTTTCTATTTTTCGTTATTTTATTTGGAAACAAGCATTACGACGTTGTACTGTTGAAATAGTCAGTCAATGAGTAATAATCGTCGATATTTAAAAAAAATTAAATGCCGTGTGTCTCATTTTAACTGGAACCACACAAATATTTCGGTTAATTTTAACCTAATCAATGCGTTCTTTTTTTCTGCATGTAGAGCTCCAAAATCTGCACCTGGGTAATACTCAACTTTGTTTATAGATCGAAATCCCAGCCTACTGCGTTTTAATAAAGATGCCAAAAATAACGAAATCGTATGAGGCATTTCTTTATCGAAAAATTTTATAAAGAAAAGTTCCTCAGGATCGTTCCAAATGGCTAAATTCCAATATTCAGAAAAAATATAAATGTCGAATTTGTTGAGGAAGAATCATAAAATAAAGAAAACGTCAATATTTTTGCAACATAACGGGTGATGTGAATT
The DNA here is from genome assembly GCA_963924575.1 of Pycnomerus fuliginosus. Taxonomy (NCBI): domain Eukaryota; kingdom Metazoa; phylum Arthropoda; class Insecta; order Coleoptera; family Zopheridae; genus Pycnomerus; species Pycnomerus fuliginosus. The sequence continues at coordinate 98,185 of CAWUQC010000006.1, read as the reverse complement.
AAAAAAACAATGGAAGCGCATATGTTTGCTGTTCGTGGCACATTGCAACAGATTAGTTGGGGTGTAACTTGAAATTGCTAAGAAGAACGAAAATCTTACACTATCTTAATAATTTCAACTTTTTTTGCGAATCGTAAGCTTTATCCATCCATAGCCGATAGCAAATGTCAAATCAATTCATTTCAATTGTTTTTTTTTATTTCACAGCACCCAATATGTTACAAAAATATTGAATTTTTCGTTATTTTGTGATTCTTCAAGATATTCAACATTTTCATTTTTTCCTTAAATTTCTGATTTAGCCATTTGGAGCCATCCTGAGCAAATTCTCCTTATAAGATTTGTTGATAAAAAAATTCCGAATACGATTTAGTCATTTGTGGCCTCTTTATTAAATCGCAGTAGGCTGGGATTTCGGTCTGTAAAAAATAATAATTATCACGCAGGTGCAGATTTTGGAGCTCTACATGCAGAAAACAAGAACGCATCGATTCGGTTAAAATTAACCGAAATATTTGGGTGTTTTTTCATTTAAAATGAGACACACTGTATATTGTGTAAATATAATAAAGTAAATTATCTTCAAATATATGAAATTCCACAATTTACAATGCGTTCTAAACAAATTGTGTACTGGGAACCCAAGCGTTACACTTCTGGCCCGCGAGAGTCGCACGAGCTCTACACTTCTGGTCCGCGACGCGAGATCTCAGGCCGACCAGCCACGTTCGACCACGGAGCGTAGCAGCGGAGCGGTCGCTGCTCTGCAAGTATACCGCTCGGCCAGTCCACATAGTGGAACGTGTCTGGGTCGCGCGCGCTTATATGAGAGGAGCGTGTTCGAGCGGAGTCTAAATTATACACAAGTCGGATTAGCCTGCACGTTCTTAGCTCCTCCAAAATAGTCGTGTAGAATGTGTAGAAGAGAAGCCCCTTCGTAAATGTGTTCGTTTTGTGACATAAATCAGACAGAGGCTTTCTTTAATTTTTGAGCGCTTGCAACCGTTACATTCCGTCGTGTTGCAGATGTTGCTTATAAAATGCAAGTAGTCGCGTACATCAGACTGCGGACTTTGTTGAAATATTTATTATCAAAGTCCCGTCGTGTTGTGAATGCGATATATTTTGCGTTAAAAATCGCGTGCATCAGACTGAGGACTTGCTTATAAATTTTATAATGTCCCGTCGAGTTACGAATGCGATAAATAAGTGGCAAGCATCAGACAGTGAATTTTCAACGTGTTGAAGAAGACGCTCAAAATTTGGCAAGTCCGTCGTGTTTTTAGTGATATTACTGCACATACGTCGTTGTTGGCTTTGATTCTTTGTTCTTCGGGGCACGCAGTCTGCATCGACATCCACAGCGAGACCGCGGATTTAGCGAGCGTATATTCGTTAGCGGTCCTTATGCGGTCAAACGAAATGCGTGAGTCCTCTGGGATTATCGCAACAAAATTTGCAACAGCTCTCTTCTGTCCGAGTGAGATTTATAAGAAACGATTCTATCGAATACCGTGTCGCTTTCAAACTAGCGAAGGGTCGAGAGAATGTTTGAAGTTTTCGTCCGACTTTAAACAGTCGGTAACAATAATTCTTTTGGTGTGGCGGCTCTGAGGCCCATTCACAGTACTTGAAGGTTATGATGAAAGTCTTCTCTACAAGATGTGTGTTATCAGCCGACGGTCGCTCACCACTGTATTATTACAAAGTCAAAGACATCGAGCGTGGCGTGATGCTCCTCTATGGATGCATTCCGCAAGCACGCGAACACGTCTGCTTTCAAGTTCGCATTTCGGTTTGTGAAGTACATTCCATGCATGTCGAAATAGTCCATCGGTGTTAAGTTATCGAGTAGGACTATCGGATAATGTGGTCATAACGTCTATTCCGATTTGGCGAATGGAGAGCGTGCATGTTCAAATGGAATACATCTATAGCTTCTGTAAAGTTGCAGTGGATGTTCCAAGAACGCGCAGCTCCCTGGTTGATCCTGCCAGTAGTCATATGCTTGTCTCAAAGATTAAGCCATGCATGTCTCAGTACAAGCCAAATTAAGGTGAAACCGCGAAAGGCTCATTAAATCAGTTATGGTTCCTTAGATCGTACCCACATTTACTTGGATAACTGTGGTAATTCTAGAGCTAATACATGCAAACAGAGCTCCGACCGGAGACGGAAGGAGCGCTTTTATTAGATCAAAACCAATCGGTGGCGGTCTCCGTCATCGTACAACTTGGTGACTCTGAATAACTTTACGCTGATCGCACGGTCTCGAACCGGCGACGCATCTTTCAAATGTCTGCCTTATCAACTGTCGATGGTAGGTTCTGCGCCTACCATGGTTGTAACGGGTAACGGGGAATCAGGGTTCGATTCCGGAGAGGGAGCCTGAGAAACGGCTACCACATCCAAGGAAGGCAGCAGGCGCGCAAATTACCCACTCCCGGCACGGGGAGGTAGTGACGAAAAATAACGATACGGGACTCATCCGAGGCCCCGTAATCGGAATGAGTACACTCTAAACCCTTTAACGAGGATCAATTGGAGGGCAAGTCTGGTGCCAGCAGCCGCGGTAATTCCAGCTCCAATAGCGTATATTAAAGTTGTTGCGGTTAAAAAGCTCGTAGTCGAATCTGTGTCTCGCGCCGCCGGTTCATCGTTCGCGGTGTTAACTGGCGTGCCGCGGGACGTCCTGCCGGTGGGCTTAGCTCGCGAGGGCGGCCCAAATCAATCCCCCCGCGGTGCTCTTCATTGAGTGTCGAGGTGGGCCGGCACGTTTACTTTGAACAAATTAGAGTGCTTAAAGCAGGCTAAAATTTCGCCTGAATACTGTGTGCATGGAATAATGGAATAGGACCTCGGTTCTATTTTGTTGGTTTTCGGAACCCCGAGGTAATGATTAATAGGAACGGATGGGGGCATTCGTATTGCGACGTTAGAGGTGAAATTCTTGGATCGTCGCAAGACGAACATAAGCGAAAGCATTTGCCAAAAACGTTTTCATTGATCAAGAACGAAAGTTAGAGGTTCGAAGGCGATCAGATACCGCCCTAGTTCTAACCATAAACGATGCCAGCTAGCGATCCGCCGACGTTCCTCCGATGACTCGGCGGGCAGCTTCCGGGAAACCAAAGCTTTTGGGTTCCGGGGGAAGTATGGTTGCAAAGCTGAAACTTAAAGGAATT
>CAWUQC010000006.1:90000-92500 GCA_963924575.1 Pycnomerus fuliginosus | reverse complement strand
TTCAGGGGTAAACCTGAGAAACCCGAAAGTTCGAAAGGGGAGATTCAGCGTGGATCGATGGTGGCGCGGGGATGTCGAGTGACGGATGGCGTACGCGTCATCCGCGCCTTCATTTTCGTGGACCGCCGTCGAACGCGTGCACTTCTCCTCTAGTAGGACGTCGCGATCCGTTGGGTGTCGGTCTAAGGCCCGTGGTGGAGACCGTCCGGACGGCTTGCTGTTTCGGACGAACCCATGGTGTTTCCCGACCGACTCGCTCGACGGTATTCATGTGGCGCGGGGCCGCTATTCAGTTAGCGTCCTAAGCGTGGCAAGCTCCCTCGTGCGGTTGGTGATCGGACCTGGTGCCGATCCCGACCCCGAGAGGTTGTTGGCTGCGTATCTCTAGGACAGACTCCGTTGAAACGCCGATCAGCGACGCTATAGCTTTGGGTACTTTCAGGACCCGTCTTGAAACACGGACCAAGGAGTCTAGCATGTGCGCGAGTCATTAGGACATCACTAAACCTAAAGGCGAAATGAAAGTGAAGGTCCGCCTTGTGCGGACCTTGGGAGGATGGGTAGCCATTTCGGTTGCTGCCCCGCACTCCCGGGGCGTCTCATTCTCATTGCGAGAAGAGGCGCACCAAGAGCGTACACGCTGGGACCCGAAAGATGGTGAACTATGCCTGGTCAGGACGAAGTCAGGGGAAACCCTGATGGAGGTCCGTAGCGATTCTGACGTGCAAATCGATCGTCGGAACTGGGTATAGGGGCGAAAGACTAATCGAACCATCTAGTAGCTGGTTCCCTCCGAAGTTTCCCTCAGGATAGCTGGCGCTCATAGAGCACGAGTTTCATCCGGTAAAGCGAATGATTAGAGGCATTGGGGTCGAAACGGCCTCAACCTATTCTCAAACTTTAAATGGGTGAGATCTCCGGCTTGCTCGAACTTGAAGCCGCGAGACTCGAATCAGAGTGCCAAGTGGGCCATTTTTGGTAAGCAGAACTGGCGCTGTGGGATGAACCAAACGCCGAGTTAAAGCGCCTAAATCGACGCTTATGGGACACCATGAAAGGCGTTGGTAACTTAAGACATCAGGACGGTGGCCATGGAAGTCGGAATCCGCCAAGGAGTGTGTAACAACTCACCTGCCGAAGTTACTAGCCCTGAAAATGGATGGCGCTGAAGCGTCGTGCTTATACTCGGCCGTCAGTGGCATGTGTGGTGGACGCAAGTCTGTCATGAAGCCCTGACGAGTAGGAGGGTCGCGGCGGTGTGCGCAGAAGGGCTGGCCGCGAGGCCGTCTGGAGCCGCCGTCGGTGCAGATCTTGGTGGTAGTAGCAAATACTCCAGCGAGGCCCTGGAGGACTGACGTGGAGAAGGGTTTCGTGTGAACAGCCGTTGCACACGAGTCAGTCGATCCTAAGCCCTAGGCGAAAGCCGATGTTGATGTGGTGTATGTTTGTCGTCGTACAAATCTTTGTATAGAAAGACATGTGCACACACCCGTCGGGCGAAAGGGAATCCGGTTCCTATTCCGGAACCCGGCAGCGGAACCGTTTATAAGTCGGGCCCTCGCAAGAGAGTTCGTCGGGGTAACCCAAAAGGACCCGGAGACGCCGTCGGGAGATCCGGGAAGAGTTTTCTTTTCTGCATAAGCGTTCGAGTTCCATGGAATCCTCTAGCAGGGAGATATGGTTTGGAACGCGAAGAGCACCGCAGTTGCGGCGGTGTCCGGATCTTCCCCTCGGACCTTGAAAATCCGGGAGAGGGCCACGTGGAGGCGTCGCGCCGGTTCGTACCCATATCCGCAGCAGGTCTCCAAGGTGAAGAGCCTCTAGTCGATAGAATAATGTAGGTAAGGGAAGTCGGCAAATTGGATCCGTAACTTCGGGATAAGGATTGGCTCTGAGGATCGGGGCGTGTCGGGCTTGTCGGGGAAGCGGGTCGCGGCTGACGTGCCGGGCCTGGGCGAGGTGATGCGTTGTCGCTTCGGCGGCGGCGTCTGATCCGAGCCCGGTCCCGAGCCTTGGCCACCCGCGGAACCGTCTTGCTGCGAGGCTCCGGGTGCGCCCGCAAGGGTGTCCGGATGTCCTCTTCGGCCGCCATTCAACGGTCAGCTCAGAACTGGCACGGACCGGGGGAATCCGACTGTCTAATTAAAACAAAGCATTGCGATGGCCCCAGCGGGTGTTGACGCAATGTGATTTCTGCCCAGTGCTCTGAATGTCAACGTGAAGAAATTCAAGCAAGCGCGGGTAAAGTAAGAGTAGTTTCACCTACGGAAGGTGTGTACGGAAACCGGTGCTGCATATTTTTTATGTGGTGCCGTTAGTACGTTCCCCGGAAGTAGGAGTTTGCCTCAGGACGACCAAATGCGAATACATAGCCTCTCGGCGTCAAGATACGACCATCCGTGTTCTTTAAGCCCTGACTGTTTCGGCAGAGGAAGCTGCGAACACATCCTCTTCGAGGTGTACCCAGATAGGAAGCCCGGCTTCACGGCCGGATGCTTCT
>CAWUQC010000006.1:77500-85000 GCA_963924575.1 Pycnomerus fuliginosus | reverse complement strand
CCCAGTTTCACCTCTATATTTCAATCCGTTCTCAAATTATGCGACTGATACATTGAAGAGCGATAGATACGACGAGCGAGCAAGCGAATAAGCTAGAACAAGAGTGCCTTGCATTTTTTTCCGGGACTAAAAATAGTTTTTCCTATTTTGGCTGATTGTGAACAATTAATAAATTTTAAAAAAGCAAAAACAAATAAAAGGAAATGTAATTGGGCAGGTAAATTTATATTAAAAAATTTAGGTTGACGTGTACTTGCGGTTTTGAAAAATATTGCTTGTTGACAAACTTCTTCGATGTTTCTAAAAATTCAGGGTGGCCGTGACTTGACTTCTTGTCAAGTATGATACATGTTCTCTACTTTAAAAAAATTCGTAGATTCCGAATCCCTTGAGAAAAAATTGATTGCATTGAAACATACGATTGTTAGGGTCAATTCCGATTTAACCGGAAGTCCAGGAAAATTTTTAAAAACAGTTTTGAATTTTCCATATTAAATTGTGCCGGGACACCAAGTCTCAAAGTAAAATCTTAAAAAATAACGGAGACAACTGACCGTCCCGGGACTTGTACTAACGCTGTATAATTAAAAATATTCATAGAATTTTTTTAAATTTTTCTATTTTTCGTTATTTTATTTGGAAACAAGCATTACGACGTTGTACTGTTGAAATAGTCAGTCAATGAGTAATAATCGTCGATATTTAAAAAAAATTAAATGCCGTGTGTCTCATTTTAACTGGAACCACACAAATATTTCGGTTAATTTTAACCTAATCAATGCGTTCTTTTTTTCTGCATGTAGAGCTCCAAAATCTGCACCTGGGTAATACTCAACTTTGTTTATAGATCGAAATCCCAGCCTACTGCGTTTTAATAAAGATGCCAAAAATAACGAAATCGTATGAGGCATTTCTTTATCGAAAAATTTTATAAAGAAAAGTTCCTCAGGATCGTTCCAAATGGCTAAATTCCAATATTCAGAAAAAATATAAATGTCGAATTTGTTGAGGAAGAATCATAAAATAAAGAAAACGTCAATATTTTTGCAACATAACGGGTGATGTGAATTAAAAAAACAATGGAAGCGCATATGTTTGCTGTTCGTGGCACATTGCAACAGATTAGTTGGGGTGTAACTTGAAATTGCTAAGAAGAACGAAAATCTTACACTATCTTAATAATTTCAACTTTTTTTGCGAATCGTAAGCTTTATCCATCCATAGCCGATAGCAAATGTCAAATCAATTCATTTCAATTGTTTTTTTTTATTTCACAGCACCCAATATGTTACAAAAATATTGAATTTTTCGTTATTTTGTGATTCTTCAAGATATTCAACATTTTCATTTTTTCCTTAAATTTCTGATTTAGCCATTTGGAGCCATCCTGAGCAAATTCTCCTTATAAGATTTGTTGATAAAAAAATTCCGAATACGATTTAGTCATTTGTGGCCTCTTTATTAAATCGCAGTAGGCTGGGATTTCGGTCTGTAAAAAATAATAATTATCACGCAGGTGCAGATTTTGGAGCTCTACATGCAGAAAACAAGAACGCATCGATTCGGTTAAAATTAACCGAAATATTTGGGTGTTTTTTCATTTAAAATGAGACACACTGTATATTGTGTAAATATAATAAAGTAAATTATCTTCAAATATATGAAATTCCACAATTTACAATGCGTTCTAAACAAATTGTGTACTGGGAACCCAAGCGTTACACTTCTGGCCCGCGAGAGTCGCACGAGCTCTACACTTCTGGTCCGCGACGCGAGATCTCAGGCCGACCAGCCACGTTCGACCACGGAGCGTAGCAGCGGAGCGGTCGCTGCTCTGCAAGTATACCGCTCGGCCAGTCCACATAGTGGAACGTGTCTGGGTCGCGCGCGCTTATATGAGAGGAGCGTGTTCGAGCGGAGTCTAAATTATACACAAGTCGGATTAGCCTGCACGTTCTTAGCTCCTCCAAAATAGTCGTGTAGAATGTGTAGAAGAGAAGCCCCTTCGTAAATGTGTTCGTTTTGTGACATAAATCAGACAGAGGCTTTCTTTAATTTTTGAGCGCTTGCAACCGTTACATTCCGTCGTGTTGCAGATGTTGCTTATAAAATGCAAGTAGTCGCGTACATCAGACTGCGGACTTTGTTGAAATATTTATTATCAAAGTCCCGTCGTGTTGTGAATGCGATATATTTTGCGTTAAAAATCGCGTGCATCAGACTGAGGACTTGCTTATAAATTTTATAATGTCCCGTCGAGTTACGAATGCGATAAATAAGTGGCAAGCATCAGACAGTGAATTTTCAACGTGTTGAAGAAGACGCTCAAAATTTGGCAAGTCCGTCGTGTTTTTAGTGATATTACTGCACATACGTCGTTGTTGGCTTTGATTCTTTGTTCTTCGGGGCACGCAGTCTGCATCGACATCCACAGCGAGACCGCGGATTTAGCGAGCGTATATTCGTTAGCGGTCCTTATGCGGTCAAACGAAATGCGTGAGTCCTCTGGGATTATCGCAACAAAATTTGCAACAGCTCTCTTCTGTCCGAGTGAGATTTATAAGAAACGATTCTATCGAATACCGTGTCGCTTTCAAACTAGCGAAGGGTCGAGAGAATGTTTGAAGTTTTCGTCCGACTTTAAACAGTCGGTAACAATAATTCTTTTGGTGTGGCGGCTCTGAGGCCCATTCACAGTACTTGAAGGTTATGATGAAAGTCTTCTCTACAAGATGTGTGTTATCAGCCGACGGTCGCTCACCACTGTATTATTACAAAGTCAAAGACATCGAGCGTGGCGTGATGCTCCTCTATGGATGCATTCCGCAAGCACGCGAACACGTCTGCTTTCAAGTTCGCATTTCGGTTTGTGAAGTACATTCCATGCATGTCGAAATAGTCCATCGGTGTTAAGTTATCGAGTAGGACTATCGGATAATGTGGTCATAACGTCTATTCCGATTTGGCGAATGGAGAGCGTGCATGTTCAAATGGAATACATCTATAGCTTCTGTAAAGTTGCAGTGGATGTTCCAAGAACGCGCAGCTCCCTGGTTGATCCTGCCAGTAGTCATATGCTTGTCTCAAAGATTAAGCCATGCATGTCTCAGTACAAGCCAAATTAAGGTGAAACCGCGAAAGGCTCATTAAATCAGTTATGGTTCCTTAGATCGTACCCACATTTACTTGGATAACTGTGGTAATTCTAGAGCTAATACATGCAAACAGAGCTCCGACCGGAGACGGAAGGAGCGCTTTTATTAGATCAAAACCAATCGGTGGCGGTCTCCGTCATCGTACAACTTGGTGACTCTGAATAACTTTACGCTGATCGCACGGTCTCGAACCGGCGACGCATCTTTCAAATGTCTGCCTTATCAACTGTCGATGGTAGGTTCTGCGCCTACCATGGTTGTAACGGGTAACGGGGAATCAGGGTTCGATTCCGGAGAGGGAGCCTGAGAAACGGCTACCACATCCAAGGAAGGCAGCAGGCGCGCAAATTACCCACTCCCGGCACGGGGAGGTAGTGACGAAAAATAACGATACGGGACTCATCCGAGGCCCCGTAATCGGAATGAGTACACTCTAAACCCTTTAACGAGGATCAATTGGAGGGCAAGTCTGGTGCCAGCAGCCGCGGTAATTCCAGCTCCAATAGCGTATATTAAAGTTGTTGCGGTTAAAAAGCTCGTAGTCGAATCTGTGTCTCGCGCCGCCGGTTCATCGTTCGCGGTGTTAACTGGCGTGCCGCGGGACGTCCTGCCGGTGGGCTTAGCTCGCGAGGGCGGCCCAAATCAATCCCCCCGCGGTGCTCTTCATTGAGTGTCGAGGTGGGCCGGCACGTTTACTTTGAACAAATTAGAGTGCTTAAAGCAGGCTAAAATTTCGCCTGAATACTGTGTGCATGGAATAATGGAATAGGACCTCGGTTCTATTTTGTTGGTTTTCGGAACCCCGAGGTAATGATTAATAGGAACGGATGGGGGCATTCGTATTGCGACGTTAGAGGTGAAATTCTTGGATCGTCGCAAGACGAACATAAGCGAAAGCATTTGCCAAAAACGTTTTCATTGATCAAGAACGAAAGTTAGAGGTTCGAAGGCGATCAGATACCGCCCTAGTTCTAACCATAAACGATGCCAGCTAGCGATCCGCCGACGTTCCTCCGATGACTCGGCGGGCAGCTTCCGGGAAACCAAAGCTTTTGGGTTCCGGGGGAAGTATGGTTGCAAAGCTGAAACTTAAAGGAATTGACGGAAGGGCACCACCAGGAGTGGAGCCTGCGGCTTAATTTGACTCAACACGGGAAACCTCACCAGGCCCGGACACCGGAAGGATTGACAGATTGAGAGCTCTTTCTTGATTCGGTGGGTGGTGGTGCATGGCCGTTCTTAGTTGGTGGAGCGATTTGTCTGGTTAATTCCGATAACGAACGAGACTCTAGCCTGCTAAATAGGCGTATTTCGACATCCCAAAGGCCCGCCGGTCGCGGGTTCGCTCGTTGACCGTGCGCGGTTTTTACTGTCGGCGTACAAACAATTCTTCTTAGAGGGACAGGCGGCACTTAGCCGCACGAGATTGAGCAATAACAGGTCTGTGATGCCCTTAGATGTTCTGGGCCGCACGCGCGCTACACTGAAGGAATCAGCGTGTCCTCCCTGGCCGAGCGGCCCGGGTAACCCGCTGAACCTCCTTCGTGCTAGGGATTGGGGCTTGCAATTGTTCCCCATGAACGAGGAATTCCCAGTAAGCGCGAGTCATAAGCTCGCGTTGATTACGTCCCTGCCCTTTGTACACACCGCCCGTCGCTACTACCGATTGAATGATTTAGTGAGGTCTTCGGACTGGTACGCGGTGGCGTTTCGGCGTCGCCGATGTTGCTGGGAAGATGACCAAACTTGATCATTTAGAGGAAGTAAAAGTCGTAACAAGGTTTCCGTAGGTGAACCTGCGGAAGGATCATTAACGTGTCTCGCACACACATAATACACGAAACGATCGTTTGCGGTCGATGCGTGGCATGTGTTGTTGATGCTGCACACGCTTCATTAATGAATATGCTCTCGTACAGAGACGACGGTCACGTTTTTAGCGCGACTGTCGCCCCACGGAAACGTCTAAATGGCGCTTCCAAAGGCTGTCGAAAGCTAAATTTGAACTATGGCAATCTATGGTGCAGTCAAGGCAGCATCGCAAAGTTGTCACGCGGCGCTGGCTCGATCGTTGCGTTACCTCGTGGAAGTTCTTTCGTGTACTCGATGGAGTGCTTCCTGTAGGTTACGATGATTCGAGTAAACAGTTTTCGGGTACCTGAGTCGGCGAGTGATGTCGCAATCCGCTCATCCCATCACATCACATGGGATCGAGGGCGGTAGCGATCGCTCCCGCTGAAGGAAAGCGAAACCGTTCTCGATAGAGTGACTCTTTTCGTCGGCAATGTTCGTCGTTAAGAGCGCATCGGTGCGGTGTCCTTTCCGTGGGTTTTAAATGACTTTCGCCCGGCCGTCGTGATAGCGATGCAGCTCTCACTAAAAGATTCAGGACGCTCGTCGACGCATTGGTCGGACGCTCCGAGGAACACCTCACATCCTGCTTGGTATCGTTGATGGTGTGTCGGTAGTGTCTCGTCGTGAATGCGGCAGACGTTCTAAACGTTGCACGGGGACTGGCGTGCTTTCCCGTAAAGGAAAGCGCCCGTTCAACTCCGTGCATACAGTTATAACATTATGAAAATCAAAACCTTTATATATTTCTGGTCATGTCTCTTTGTTGTTCGCAACTGGGAGAGTAGTCGAGAAAACTTAAAAGATTACCCTGAACGGTGGATCACTTGGCTCGTGGGTCGATGAAGAACGCAGCTAATTGCGCGTCAACTTGTGAACTGCAGGACACATGAACATCGACATTTCGAACGCACATTGCGGTCCTCGGATACTGTTCCCGGACCACTCCTGGCTGAGGGTCGTGTCTATATTAAAGACTGCTCGGTCTTCGGTTCCAACAAATCGGAGATGTCGGAGCGTGGTGGATGTACGCGCGAAGCGATCGGGTGCTGGCCGCGGATGTAATGTCTGTTGCGAGTCCGTGACGTGCTGATTGCGCGGCATCTGGAAACGCGAAAGCGGCCGATTAATCAAATCGGCGGTCTAGCGACGTAGCACGTCCATTAAAGGACGGCCACTCTTTCTATGTGGAAAGCGATCGTCGTGTCCGAGACGTGTTTGACATACGTTGCCTCGCGACGACGTCTGTTCGCCCCACTTGAAAGTAGGAGGCCCGGGGTGCGTGCCATTAACGTCTGCTATAAAAGGACCTTAATTTTTTGACACATGCGACCTCAGAGCAGGTGAGACTACCCGCTGAATTTAAGCATATTATTAAGCGGAGGAAAAGAAACTAACTAGGATTCCCTTAGTAGCGGCGAGCGAACAGGGAAAAGCCCAGCACCGAATCCCGCGGCCGATAACGGACGCCGGGAAATGTGGTGTTTGGGAGGATCCGTCATCCTGAGATCTTGCGGTGCGTCCAAGTCCTTCTTGAACGGGGCCACAGCCCATAGAGGGTGCCAGGCCCGTAGTGACCACTGCAGATAGCGGGAGGATCTCTCCTCAGAGTCGGGTTGCTTGAGAGTGCAGCCCTAAGAGGGTGGTAAACTCCATCTAAGGCTAAATATGACCACGAGACCGATAGCGAACAAGTACCGTGAGGGAAAGTTGAAAAGAACTTTGAAGAGAGAGTTCAATAGTACGTGAAACCGTTCAGGGGTAAACCTGAGAAACCCGAAAGTTCGAAAGGGGAGATTCAGCGTGGATCGATGGTGGCGCGGGGATGTCGAGTGACGGATGGCGTACGCGTCATCCGCGCCTTCATTTTCGTGGACCGCCGTCGAACGCGTGCACTTCTCCTCTAGTAGGACGTCGCGATCCGTTGGGTGTCGGTCTAAGGCCCGTGGTGGAGACCGTCCGGACGGCTTGCTGTTTCGGACGAACCCATGGTGTTTCCCGACCGACTCGCTCGACGGTATTCATGTGGCGCGGGGCCGCTATTCAGTTAGCGTCCTAAGCGTGGCAAGCTCCCTCGTGCGGTTGGTGATCGGACCTGGTGCCGATCCCGACCCCGAGAGGTTGTTGGCTGCGTATCTCTAGGACAGACTCCGTTGAAACGCCGATCAGCGACGCTATAGCTTTGGGTACTTTCAGGACCCGTCTTGAAACACGGACCAAGGAGTCTAGCATGTGCGCGAGTCATTAGGACATCACTAAACCTAAAGGCGAAATGAAAGTGAAGGTCCGCCTTGTGCGGACCTTGGGAGGATGGGTAGCCATTTCGGTTGCTGCCCCGCACTCCCGGGGCGTCTCATTCTCATTGCGAGAAGAGGCGCACCAAGAGCGTACACGCTGGGACCCGAAAGATGGTGAACTATGCCTGGTCAGGACGAAGTCAGGGGAAACCCTGATGGAGGTCCGTAGCGATTCTGACGTGCAAATCGATCGTCGG
>CAWUQC010000006.1:62500-72500 GCA_963924575.1 Pycnomerus fuliginosus | reverse complement strand
TTTTAATGAATTTTTTTCCCGGTTTCGCCAAGCTCGGGCGTTCCAATTGTGGGAGGAACGTGGCATGGCATTTATTTATAATGAATTTTTTTTCGGGTTTCGCCAAGGCATAAGGTCATGTAATTTACAATTAACCTATCGCTTGACTTAAGTTAGAACGAATGTTGAAAACAATAGATTTTTTTGACGTGAGGAACATTTCATTAGGTATTACAAATTTATAACAGAGTACATAAAACTTCACTTTCATGTATTTGACTTTCAGTTCGAATAAACGACTAAAACATTCGAAATTTTAAGTGAATACTCGAACTTGTACATAAATTAATAATTTATTTAATCGAAACTCATGTACAGGTTATCTAGAGTAAGAATATTTACTGGCAAAATTAATTATCTACTACATTTATAATTATAAACACAATGTACCTAATATAATTTACAATTATTTCTTCAGATTAACAATGGAGTGCGAGATCGTCAATTTCACTAAAAACTCCGTAGTTTTTGCTAGTCCCTCGATGATCAGGGAATATTAATGTGATGGTCGACGAACCTGGGAAAAAAGAAGAATAAAATCAATCAATTTATTAAAACAATAAAAAATATTGGCAGTCTCGGAGACGGTAAAATCTTCTAGTTTTATACAGAATTTAAACATGTTGCATTAGCTATAAATTAATATTTTTCACCACTAAAATGAAATTTTTTGAAAATTAAAATGTCGTTAAGGTTTTTGATCTAACAATGCAACAGCTATCGACCTCAATAACAATAATATGCCCTTTCCAGTTCAATAGTGTTTCAGAAAAAATAAATGAAATATACAGGGTGAGTCTGAGCGACACCACATCGTTCATACCACATAATCTACTGTTAAAATCATGAGGTTTGGTTCAAAAATATTTAGGTAAATTGTTATTCCTCTTGAGGTTATAAGCCGCCAAAATTCTTCATTTTTAATCGTTTTTATTTAATATCTTCCGAATGGTGTATCGCAGGATTCTGAAATTTTGTACAGTATTGTTGCAGACCAAGAGGCAACTCCTCATGGTACTTCAGACATTATCCAAAAAAGCATTACTTTTTAAAAGTAATTCATTACCATTACACATAACTCCGTCAAAATTGAAATGCATTACAATTACTTATTACTTTTTTAAAAAAGTAATGCATTACCATTACAATTACTCAATAAATGTAATGCATTACTTGAAACATTACTTTTAATGTGACATTTCGTAAATTTTTAATTGTCAGTAACAGATTTGGAGATCAGTTATGCGTCATTCCAGAAAATCGCCTTGACTCAAAATGGCGATTATGTCATCTATTTTCCCCCTCGAAGTAATAAAATTTTTATACAAAACATTTTTTTCTAAAATGCTTCCTTTCCCATTGCCAGTCTTGCCAGTCTCAAGATAAAATGACCACCTGGTATAATATTCGTAGGAAATTATTTCAATTCTAGAAATATTTAATCCGAAGTAATTGCAGTGAATATCACTACATAAAAAATAAAGCAGGAAAGCTTCCTCGGACTGCATCAATGTTTGCTTGGGAGGCGATAGGCAAACATACATTTCCTGTGGTGGTTATTTCATTTCACAAAATTAAATTTATCTGACCTTTCCTTGCCGTAAGTTTTATTTTTGCGTTTGTCAAATAAGGGTAAAAAAGTAATGCATTACAATTACTCATTACCAGCTAAAGTAATTTCATTACAGTAATGCATTCCCTGTAATGCTTTACTTCCGACCAGAGTCCCAATATTATTTGTTCTTGATCATTTTTATGTTTTTAAATGTTGGTAATTTGTCTATGCGGTGTTATTCTTCGTTCAATTTTAAAGCTTTTTTGGCTGTTAAATTTTTTTGAAAATGCTCACAATTTACCAGCAAAATTGTAAAAACCGATAACATGCTTCAAGGAATCACCATAAAACCAATGGTAAAATTTCATTTAAAAAAAGTGAAATTACCACCCAAGTCTTTCCTCAGTTATGAACATGAATTCAGGACACCGTTCTCGAAAAACGGCTCCCTTGAGGCTCGACTTGAGGGTCGAACGTGCATACCGAGTTTCAGGAAGATACCTCCACTAATTCTCCAATTAATACAATTAATAATTTTTCAGTTTTTGATCCCCAACTCCCACCCCCTGGTCCGATAAGGCCCTGAAGCAATCCCCACCTTAATTTTCGGGAAAAATAGCTGTAAAGTGTAAACCCAGTTTCACCTCTATATTTCAATCCGTTCTCAAATTATGCGACTGATACATTGAAGAGCGATAGATACGACGAGCGAGCAAGCGAATAAGCTAGAACAAGAGTGCCTTGCATTTTTTTCCGGGACTAAAAATAGTTTTTCCTATTTTGGCTGATTGTGAACAATTAATAAATTTTAAAAAAGCAAAAACAAATAAAAGGAAATGTAATTGGGCAGGTAAATTTATATTAAAAAATTTAGGTTGACGTGTACTTGCGGTTTTGAAAAATATTGCTTGTTGACAAACTTCTTCGATGTTTCTAAAAATTCAGGGTGGCCGTGACTTGACTTCTTGTCAAGTATGATACATGTTCTCTACTTTAAAAAAATTCGTAGATTCCGAATCCCTTGAGAAAAAATTGATTGCATTGAAACATACGATTGTTAGGGTCAATTCCGATTTAACCGGAAGTCCAGGAAAATTTTTAAAAACAGTTTTGAATTTTCCATATTAAATTGTGCCGGGACACCAAGTCTCAAAGTAAAATCTTAAAAAATAACGGAGACAACTGACCGTCCCGGGACTTGTACTAACGCTGTATAATTAAAAATATTCATAGAATTTTTTTAAATTTTTCTATTTTTCGTTATTTTATTTGGAAACAAGCATTACGACGTTGTACTGTTGAAATAGTCAGTCAATGAGTAATAATCGTCGATATTTAAAAAAAATTAAATGCCGTGTGTCTCATTTTAACTGGAACCACACAAATATTTCGGTTAATTTTAACCTAATCAATGCGTTCTTTTTTTCTGCATGTAGAGCTCCAAAATCTGCACCTGGGTAATACTCAACTTTGTTTATAGATCGAAATCCCAGCCTACTGCGTTTTAATAAAGATGCCAAAAATAACGAAATCGTATGAGGCATTTCTTTATCGAAAAATTTTATAAAGAAAAGTTCCTCAGGATCGTTCCAAATGGCTAAATTCCAATATTCAGAAAAAATATAAATGTCGAATTTGTTGAGGAAGAATCATAAAATAAAGAAAACGTCAATATTTTTGCAACATAACGGGTGATGTGAATTAAAAAAACAATGGAAGCGCATATGTTTGCTGTTCGTGGCACATTGCAACAGATTAGTTGGGGTGTAACTTGAAATTGCTAAGAAGAA
This sequence comes from Pycnomerus fuliginosus, assembly GCA_963924575.1. Taxonomy (NCBI): domain Eukaryota; kingdom Metazoa; phylum Arthropoda; class Insecta; order Coleoptera; family Zopheridae; genus Pycnomerus; species Pycnomerus fuliginosus. The sequence goes on along the minus strand of CAWUQC010000006.1, from coordinate 69,116 downwards.
CGAAAATCTTACACTATCTTAATAATTTCAACTTTTTTTGCGAATCGTAAGCTTTATCCATCCATAGCCGATAGCAAATGTCAAATCAATTCATTTCAATTGTTTTTTTTTATTTCACAGCACCCAATATGTTACAAAAATATTGAATTTTTCGTTATTTTGTGATTCTTCAAGATATTCAACATTTTCATTTTTTCCTTAAATTTCTGATTTAGCCATTTGGAGCCATCCTGAGCAAATTCTCCTTATAAGATTTGTTGATAAAAAAATTCCGAATACGATTTAGTCATTTGTGGCCTCTTTATTAAATCGCAGTAGGCTGGGATTTCGGTCTGTAAAAAATAATAATTATCACGCAGGTGCAGATTTTGGAGCTCTACATGCAGAAAACAAGAACGCATCGATTCGGTTAAAATTAACCGAAATATTTGGGTGTTTTTTCATTTAAAATGAGACACACTGTATATTGTGTAAATATAATAAAGTAAATTATCTTCAAATATATGAAATTCCACAATTTACAATGCGTTCTAAACAAATTGTGTACTGGGAACCCAAGCGTTACACTTCTGGCCCGCGAGAGTCGCACGAGCTCTACACTTCTGGTCCGCGACGCGAGATCTCAGGCCGACCAGCCACGTTCGACCACGGAGCGTAGCAGCGGAGCGGTCGCTGCTCTGCAAGTATACCGCTCGGCCAGTCCACATAGTGGAACGTGTCTGGGTCGCGCGCGCTTATATGAGAGGAGCGTGTTCGAGCGGAGTCTAAATTATACACAAGTCGGATTAGCCTGCACGTTCTTAGCTCCTCCAAAATAGTCGTGTAGAATGTGTAGAAGAGAAGCCCCTTCGTAAATGTGTTCGTTTTGTGACATAAATCAGACAGAGGCTTTCTTTAATTTTTGAGCGCTTGCAACCGTTACATTCCGTCGTGTTGCAGATGTTGCTTATAAAATGCAAGTAGTCGCGTACATCAGACTGCGGACTTTGTTGAAATATTTATTATCAAAGTCCCGTCGTGTTGTGAATGCGATATATTTTGCGTTAAAAATCGCGTGCATCAGACTGAGGACTTGCTTATAAATTTTATAATGTCCCGTCGAGTTACGAATGCGATAAATAAGTGGCAAGCATCAGACAGTGAATTTTCAACGTGTTGAAGAAGACGCTCAAAATTTGGCAAGTCCGTCGTGTTTTTAGTGATATTACTGCACATACGTCGTTGTTGGCTTTGATTCTTTGTTCTTCGGGGCACGCAGTCTGCATCGACATCCACAGCGAGACCGCGGATTTAGCGAGCGTATATTCGTTAGCGGTCCTTATGCGGTCAAACGAAATGCGTGAGTCCTCTGGGATTATCGCAACAAAATTTGCAACAGCTCTCTTCTGTCCGAGTGAGATTTATAAGAAACGATTCTATCGAATACCGTGTCGCTTTCAAACTAGCGAAGGGTCGAGAGAATGTTTGAAGTTTTCGTCCGACTTTAAACAGTCGGTAACAATAATTCTTTTGGTGTGGCGGCTCTGAGGCCCATTCACAGTACTTGAAGGTTATGATGAAAGTCTTCTCTACAAGATGTGTGTTATCAGCCGACGGTCGCTCACCACTGTATTATTACAAAGTCAAAGACATCGAGCGTGGCGTGATGCTCCTCTATGGATGCATTCCGCAAGCACGCGAACACGTCTGCTTTCAAGTTCGCATTTCGGTTTGTGAAGTACATTCCATGCATGTCGAAATAGTCCATCGGTGTTAAGTTATCGAGTAGGACTATCGGATAATGTGGTCATAACGTCTATTCCGATTTGGCGAATGGAGAGCGTGCATGTTCAAATGGAATACATCTATAGCTTCTGTAAAGTTGCAGTGGATGTTCCAAGAACGCGCAGCTCCCTGGTTGATCCTGCCAGTAGTCATATGCTTGTCTCAAAGATTAAGCCATGCATGTCTCAGTACAAGCCAAATTAAGGTGAAACCGCGAAAGGCTCATTAAATCAGTTATGGTTCCTTAGATCGTACCCACATTTACTTGGATAACTGTGGTAATTCTAGAGCTAATACATGCAAACAGAGCTCCGACCGGAGACGGAAGGAGCGCTTTTATTAGATCAAAACCAATCGGTGGCGGTCTCCGTCATCGTACAACTTGGTGACTCTGAATAACTTTACGCTGATCGCACGGTCTCGAACCGGCGACGCATCTTTCAAATGTCTGCCTTATCAACTGTCGATGGTAGGTTCTGCGCCTACCATGGTTGTAACGGGTAACGGGGAATCAGGGTTCGATTCCGGAGAGGGAGCCTGAGAAACGGCTACCACATCCAAGGAAGGCAGCAGGCGCGCAAATTACCCACTCCCGGCACGGGGAGGTAGTGACGAAAAATAACGATACGGGACTCATCCGAGGCCCCGTAATCGGAATGAGTACACTCTAAACCCTTTAACGAGGATCAATTGGAGGGCAAGTCTGGTGCCAGCAGCCGCGGTAATTCCAGCTCCAATAGCGTATATTAAAGTTGTTGCGGTTAAAAAGCTCGTAGTCGAATCTGTGTCTCGCGCCGCCGGTTCATCGTTCGCGGTGTTAACTGGCGTGCCGCGGGACGTCCTGCCGGTGGGCTTAGCTCGCGAGGGCGGCCCAAATCAATCCCCCCGCGGTGCTCTTCATTGAGTGTCGAGGTGGGCCGGCACGTTTACTTTGAACAAATTAGAGTGCTTAAAGCAGGCTAAAATTTCGCCTGAATACTGTGTGCATGGAATAATGGAATAGGACCTCGGTTCTATTTTGTTGGTTTTCGGAACCCCGAGGTAATGATTAATAGGAACGGATGGGGGCATTCGTATTGCGACGTTAGAGGTGAAATTCTTGGATCGTCGCAAGACGAACATAAGCGAAAGCATTTGCCAAAAACGTTTTCATTGATCAAGAACGAAAGTTAGAGGTTCGAAGGCGATCAGATACCGCCCTAGTTCTAACCATAAACGATGCCAGCTAGCGATCCGCCGACGTTCCTCCGATGACTCGGCGGGCAGCTTCCGGGAAACCAAAGCTTTTGGGTTCCGGGGGAAGTATGGTTGCAAAGCTGAAACTTAAAGGAATTGACGGAAGGGCACCACCAGGAGTGGAGCCTGCGGCTTAATTTGACTCAACACGGGAAACCTCACCAGGCCCGGACACCGGAAGGATTGACAGATTGAGAGCTCTTTCTTGATTCGGTGGGTGGTGGTGCATGGCCGTTCTTAGTTGGTGGAGCGATTTGTCTGGTTAATTCCGATAACGAACGAGACTCTAGCCTGCTAAATAGGCGTATTTCGACATCCCAAAGGCCCGCCGGTCGCGGGTTCGCTCGTTGACCGTGCGCGGTTTTTACTGTCGGCGTACAAACAATTCTTCTTAGAGGGACAGGCGGCACTTAGCCGCACGAGATTGAGCAATAACAGGTCTGTGATGCCCTTAGATGTTCTGGGCCGCACGCGCGCTACACTGAAGGAATCAGCGTGTCCTCCCTGGCCGAGCGGCCCGGGTAACCCGCTGAACCTCCTTCGTGCTAGGGATTGGGGCTTGCAATTGTTCCCCATGAACGAGGAATTCCCAGTAAGCGCGAGTCATAAGCTCGCGTTGATTACGTCCCTGCCCTTTGTACACACCGCCCGTCGCTACTACCGATTGAATGATTTAGTGAGGTCTTCGGACTGGTACGCGGTGGCGTTTCGGCGTCGCCGATGTTGCTGGGAAGATGACCAAACTTGATCATTTAGAGGAAGTAAAAGTCGTAACAAGGTTTCCGTAGGTGAACCTGCGGAAGGATCATTAACGTGTCTCGCACACACATAATACACGAAACGATCGTTTGCGGTCGATGCGTGGCATGTGTTGTTGATGCTGCACACGCTTCATTAATGAATATGCTCTCGTACAGAGACGACGGTCACGTTTTTAGCGCGACTGTCGCCCCACGGAAACGTCTAAATGGCGCTTCCAAAGGCTGTCGAAAGCTAAATTTGAACTATGGCAATCTATGGTGCAGTCAAGGCAGCATCGCAAAGTTGTCACGCGGCGCTGGCTCGATCGTTGCGTTACCTCGTGGAAGTTCTTTCGTGTACTCGATGGAGTGCTTCCTGTAGGTTACGATGATTCGAGTAAACAGTTTTCGGGTACCTGAGTCGGCGAGTGATGTCGCAATCCGCTCATCCCATCACATGGGATCGAGGGCGGTAGCGATCGCTCCCGCTGAAGGAAAGCGAAACCGTTCTCGATAGAGTGACTCTTTTCGTCGGCAATGTTCGTCGTTAAGAGCGCATCGGTGCGGTGTCCTTTCCGTGGGTTTTAAATGACTTTCGCCCGGCCGTCGTGATAGCGATGCAGCTCTCACTAAAAGATTCAGGACGCTCGTCGACGCATTGGTCGGACGCTCCGAGGAACACCTCACATCCTGCTTGGTATCGTTGATGGTGTGTCGGTAGTGTCTCGTCGTGAATGCGGCAGACGTTCTAAACGTTGCACGGGGACTGGCGTGCTTTCCCGTAAAGGAAAGCGCCCGTTCAACTCCGTGCATACAGTTATAACATTATGAAAATCAAAACCTTTATATATTTCTGGTCATGTCTCTTTGTTGTTCGCAACTGGGAGAGTAGTCGAGAAAACTTAAAAGATTACCCTGAACGGTGGATCACTTGGCTCGTGGGTCGATGAAGAACGCAGCTAATTGCGCGTCAACTTGTGAACTGCAGGACACATGAACATCGACATTTCGAACGCACATTGCGGTCCTCGGATACTGTTCCCGGACCACTCCTGGCTGAGGGTCGTGTCTATATTAAAGACTGCTCGGTCTTCGGTTCCAACAAATCGGAGATGTCGGAGCGTGGTGGATGTACGCGCGAAGCGATCGGGTGCTGGCCGCGGATGTAATGTCTGTTGCGAGTCCGTGACGTGCTGATTGCGCGGCATCTGGAAACGCGAAAGCGGCCGATTAATCAAATCGGCGGTCTAGCGACGTAGCACGTCCATTAAAGGACGGCCACTCTTTCTATGTGGAAAGCGATCGTCGTGTCCGAGACGTGTTTGACATACGTTGCCTCGCGACGACGTCTGTTCGCCCCACTTGAAAGTAGGAGGCCCGGGGTGCGTGCCATTAACGTCTGCTATAAAAGGACCTTAATTTTTTGACACATGCGACCTCAGAGCAGGTGAGACTACCCGCTGAATTTAAGCATATTATTAAGCGGAGGAAAAGAAACTAACTAGGATTCCCTTAGTAGCGGCGAGCGAACAGGGAAAAGCCCAGCACCGAATCCCGCGGCCGATAACGGACGCCGGGAAATGTGGTGTTTGGGAGGATCCGTCATCCTGAGATCTTGCGGTGCGTCCAAGTCCTTCTTGAACGGGGCCACAGCCCATAGAGGGTGCCAGGCCCGTAGTGACCACTGCAGATAGCGGGAGGATCTCTCCTCAGAGTCGGGTTGCTTGAGAGTGCAGCCCTAAGAGGGTGGTAAACTCCATCTAAGGCTAAATATGACCACGAGACCGATAGCGAACAAGTACCGTGAGGGAAAGTTGAAAAGAACTTTGAAGAGAGAGTTCAATAGTACGTGAAACCGTTCAGGGGTAAACCTGAGAAACCCGAAAGTTCGAAAGGGGAGATTCAGCGTGGATCGATGGTGGCGCGGGGATGTCGAGTGACGGATGGCGTACGCGTCATCCGCGCCTTCATTTTCGTGGACCGCCGTCGAACGCGTGCACTTCTCCTCTAGTAGGACGTCGCGATCCGTTGGGTGTCGGTCTAAGGCCCGTGGTGGAGACCGTCCGGACGGCTTGCTGTTTCGGACGAACCCATGGTGTTTCCCGACCGACTCGCTCGACGGTATTCATGTGGCGCGGGGCCGCTATTCAGTTAGCGTCCTAAGCGTGGCAAGCTCCCTCGTGCGGTTGGTGATCGGACCTGGTGCCGATCCCGACCCCGAGAGGTTGTTGGCTGCGTATCTCTAGGACAGACTCCGTTGAAACGCCGATCAGCGACGCTATAGCTTTGGGTACTTTCAGGACCCGTCTTGAAACACGGACCAAGGAGTCTAGCATGTGCGCGAGTCATTAGGACATCACTAAACCTAAAGGCGAAATGAAAGTGAAGGTCCGCCTTGTGCGGACCTTGGGAGGATGGGTAGCCATTTCGGTTGCTGCCCCGCACTCCCGGGGCGTCTCATTCTCATTGCGAGAAGAGGCGCACCAAGAGCGTACACGCTGGGACCCGAAAGATGGTGAACTATGCCTGGTCAGGACGAAGTCAGGGGAAACCCTGATGGAGGTCCGTAGCGATTCTGACGTGCAAATCGATCGTCGGAACTGGGTATAGGGGCGAAAGACTAATCGAACCATCTAGTAGCTGGTTCCCTCCGAAGTTTCCCTCAGGATAGCTGGCGCTCATAGAGCACGAGTTTCATCCGGTAAAGCGAATGATTAGAGGCATTGGGGTCGAAACGGCCTCAACCTATTCTCAAACTTTAAATGGGTGAGATCTCCGGCTTGCTCGAACTTGAAGCCGCGAGACTCGAATCAGAGTGCCAAGTGGGCCATTTTTGGTAAGCAGAACTGGCGCTGTGGGATGAACCAAACGCCGAG